>MU693988.1:5351-22848 GCA_026770625.1 Nicotiana glauca
TTTTTGTGACATTTTCCAATTAATTTCCTTTTTGTATTTCATTTTAAATTTTATTTCTAACAATTGAAACAAACACTGGTATTTTCTATACACTAATCAAACTAATTGCAATCAAAAAATTATTTTTGTATTTTTATTTTGGAATTAACTGCTTGGGGCAAAAATCACGTGCTCACAACGTCTCCGCACTGATCTGCAAGACTCTACTAAATCTGCTCATGACTCGTGAGACCTATGTAACCTAGGCTCTAATACTAAATTGTCACAACCCAAACAACCATGTCATGATAGCGCCTATCGAAGTACTAGGCAAGCCGACTCTTTACCAAAAACAACATGATATTTCATCTTAAAGATAAATTCCAGTTATTTAATAATAAAACTCCATAAAGAAATTCTAAATAACAGAAGTGCAGAAAGAAAAGCCCGACATTGGGGTATCACTAGTCATGAGCATCTACTACAATTTATCCAAAAATACTGAGACTAACACAGTCTGGAAAGTAACTACAAACAACTATAAGAAAATAGGAGGGAGAAGAGCAGGGCTGCGATTGCTAGCAGCTACCTTGCTAACTCCGAGAAGATCTACAACTAGAATAATGAACAACCACTACCGGGTCCTGATATGCCTGGATATACACACAAGATGCAGGGAGTAACGTGAGTATGCCAACTCAGTAAGTAACAACAGTAAATAAAGACTGAGAAGTAGTGACGAGCAATAATGCAAGTAAAGTTCATATCACAAAGCTAAGTAAAATACGACATGCTTTTAAAACCATAGTTTGAATCAAATTTGCTTGTTTAAATACATTTACAGTAAAAATCATTTAAAAACATCTTTCAACAGTTTACGAATAAAGGTTCATTGCACACTTGAGCAAAATGATGAAATCATAAATAGCCCCTCGGGCAAACATCACTCGTATACAGCCCCTCGGGCAAACCTCACCATCGCTTAAATACAGCCCATCGGGCAAACCTCACCATCACTCATATATAGCCCCTCGGGCAAACCTCACAATCACTCATGTACAGCCCCTTGGGCAAACCTTGCGGTCACTTATGCCTCCCAGTCACTTAAAACTCAGCACTCGCACTTAGTAGGTACCTGCACTTACTAGGGGTGTGGAGACTCCGGAGGGGCGCCTTCAGCCTAAGCGATATAACAAGCCAATCATGGCACAAATCAATCAAGCCCTCGGCCTCACTCAGTCATGAATTAGTAAAACATGCTGCAGCATGCAGCCCGATCCTTTATTTATCCTCACAATCAGGTACTCGACCTCATCAATCATAAATAAGTAAAACATGCTGCAGCGTGCAGCCTGATCCCATAAATATCCTCACAAATTTGGTGCTCGGCCTCACTCAATCATAAATCAGTAAAACAAGGCATGCAAACCAAACAACATTTATATGATGCATCAAAATAGAGTAGTAGAGTTTGAGTTATGCAGTAAATAAGTATAAACATGACTGAGTATAGATTTTCAATCGAAAACAATGAGAGGATAATAATAAAATACCTCTAAGGGTCCAAACAACACCGGCATAATCCCAAATATGGCATCCAACCTGATTTACAAAAATTCTTTCTAAAACATGTAGGAAGCATGTAGTTTCAACAAAATGTTCAACTTTACAGTATATACGTAACAAACCAAGTTGAATCCGCAACGATGCATGCCCATATGCCCGTCACCTAGCATGTGTGTCACCTCACGATAGTCACATGACACAAAATCTGAGATTTCATACCCTTAGGACTAGATTTACAATCGTTACTTACCTCAAACCGATCAAATCTCTACTCCGCGATGCTCTTGCCCCTTGAATTGGTCTCCAAATGCTCCGAATCTATTCACAATCAGTACAATACCATCAATATGCACTAATAGAATGAATTTCATAAGAAAAACCATCAAATTAGACATAAATCCCAAAATCCACTCAAACCCGGCTCCCGGGCCCACGTCTCGAAATCCGACAAAAGTCACAAAACTAGAAAGCTTATTCACTCATGAGTCTACCCATACCAAATTCATCAAAATCCGACATCAAATGGCCCCTCAAATCCTCAAATCAACTCTCCAAAATCCCAAGCCCTACCCCCTCATTTTCACCCCTAATCTTCACTAATTACATGATTAAATATTGGGAATCACCACATATACGAGTATTAGGGCTCAAGAAACTTACCTCACTGATAATCCCTTGAATTCCTCTTCAAAATTACCCCAAAAGCTCCAAAACCGGTATTCAAAAATGGTGGAAATGAGCAAATTCGCGAAGTCTTAAATTTATAGGTTCTGCCTAGCAAAACCGCACATGCGATCAAAATACACGCTACCGCGACGCAACACCTACAGTAAAACTATCGCAGGTGCGGATTCCACTTACTCCTCAAAATCCGCATCTGCGGACCAAAATATCGCACCTGCGGGCCTTGCCTACTTTGGCGGTTCTTCCTTCCCAGGAGATACTCCACTCCTACGCTCACAGAACCAACAGCTTCAGCTGCATTTTCCAAGTTCCAAACTCTCTGCTAACCATCCAAAATCATCTCGAGCCCCTCGGGACCTCAACCAAACACACCAACAAGTCACATATCAACATACGAACTTAGTAAAACCTTCGGAACACTCAAAATAAAATCAAAACACCAAATTACCCTCGGATTTAAGCCTAAGAACTTTTAAACTTCCAAATTTCCAAATGACGCCGAAACCTATTAAATCACCTCCGAATGACCTTAAATTTTGCACACACGTCAAAAATGATACTAGGAACCTACTACAATTTCTAAAATTCCATTCCGACCCCAATATCAAAATTTTCACTGACGACCAAAATCGCAAAAATTCCAACTTTCGCCAATTCATGCCTAATTCTACCATGGACCTCTAAATCACATTCTGGACACGCTACTAAGTTTAAAATCACCTAACGGAGCTAAAGGAACCATCAAAATTCAAATTCAAGGCCGAATACTAAAAAGTCAAAACTTGGTCAAACCTTTCAAATTTAAAGCTTCTAGCTGAGACCATTCTCCCAAATCAATTTCAGATAACCTTAAAACTAAAACCGATGATTCACATAAGTCATAACACATCATATGAAGCTACTCATGCCCTTAAACAACCGAGCAAAGTGCAATTACTCAAAACCACGGGTCGGATCGTTACAAATGTGACTACCACGATGGGCCATGATTTAACATTCGAGGACGGATATTCCGAAGGGGGTAGGGATGAAGTTACACTGCACACTTAAATAAATTATGGTGAGTGTGGATTCTAGCATGGCTAATCAGCTAGAGATAGGTTCGAAGTCAGAAGGTGGTCACACATTTTAGTAAGTCTGCCCAAGTGTCTCACTGGGTGTGGCAACCGGGGCAGAGTGACCAATTTTTTATGTGAAAGTGGCAAAAATTACAATGCTTGGTGATAATATAAAATGACAAAAAGGCTCTTTATCTTTCATTCTTAGAAGTATCACCAGAAACAAGTCCTCTCAAATACTCCCAACGACCTTTTAGAATTTCCTAGAATATCAAGGCAAGGTCGAAGGTGAATCTAGATTTAGCAAGATTTAGCTTGAAGGGATATGGAATCATTGCTGTAACACCTGTCGCCCGGTGACATTGATTCTGAAGATTCCTTAAAGGCAAAGTTAACCACCATAGGAGTATAATTAGTTCTCCATTAAGGTATGTTGGGAAATCTTCTTCCTTGTCATGAGTTAGTACAAGTCTCTCTTTTCTAAATGACACCTATACTGCTACTTCATTGCACTTATATATATATTTATTTTATTCTACCGAACCGCGCTATAGTCGGGCGGGTACGGTACCTATTGTGCAACCACTGATTAGTTGGGTATGTTGAGGTATGATATGAGATATTACCGAGCCCTTGTGCGGATAGATATTATGATGTGTGATGTGGGGCTACTGAGTAGGGGTGTTCATGGTTCAGTTTGGATCGGTTTTTTCCTAAAAAGAGACCAAACCAAGTAAGTCGATTTTTCAAATATTAGAACCAAATCAAACCAATTAAGTCGGTTTTTTCTCAATTAGGTTTGTCGGTTTTTTGGTTTTTTCGATTATTTGTCGGTTTTTTCTTAAATATAAGACATACACTACCAAACACATATTTCGACGACCATATTTTTAACGTAACACTATCAAATCAATTGCCCTTTGAGAAATCTATTATTTACTAAGATATATTGATGATAATTGAATTAAATAGTGATGAATAGTTTAAGGACTCAATTAAAAATATATTATTTTTAACATGAAATAGATTCTTACACTTAACAAAAGAAAACTACCAATCAAACTAGAATGTAAAGGTAAAGAGTTGAACTAAAAGTGCAAACAATTAATATTTACTATAAAAATTTTGAAACTTTGTATAAAAGTATACATATATATAGGTGTAATTCTAAATTTAAAATAGCTACTTCTATATTTGGTTTGGTTCGTTTTTTTTATTAAAACCAAAACCAAACTAAATTTGATCGATTTTTAAATTTCAAAACCAAATCCAAACCAAACCAAAAAGTATCGGTTTGTTTGGTTGATTTGATTTGATTTTCGGTTTGGTTCGGTTTTTCGGATTTTTATGAACACCCTACTACCGAGTCCTCTTGAGGCCAACTATGTCGAGTTATGTTGAGACCGGGTACAACCTAGATATCCTGAGGCCGGGTACGACCGGATCCTCTATGAGGTCGGGTATAGAGTGATGGTGTATGATTTGAGGATACTGAGTCCTCTTTAGGCAGACTATACAGAATTTTATTAAGACCGGGTACAACCGAGTCCTCTATGAGGCCGGGTATAGAGTGATGAAAATTTACCCCAAAGAGTGGCTGAAGATATGTGTGTGTGTGTGTGTGTGTATATATTAATCCATGGCCTCAATGAGAGGCTAGGTTTTACAAAAAGTTTGAATGCATTTATGATCCATGGTCCATAATTTTCCATAGTTTGGTTTACGCCCCCGGTGGTGTGTCTTCAGTTTTCATGTTGGAATCAAGTACTCACTTTTCCTATGCTATGACTCTGATATAATTATGCTTTTTAGTCTTACATACTCAATACATTATCCGTACTGACGCCCCTTCCTTTTTGGGCGATGTGGTCATGCCCATAGGTTCAGACAGACCCGGTGACGCCCCTTCGTAGTAGGTGAATGATTTAGTTGTTGGTTGTTGCTGTCAAATCCTTTGGAGTAGCTGTTCAGAAGTCAATAGGTGCGGGGTTATATGTTATAAACATTTTGGGTATGGGGAGGCCCTGTCTCGACCTAATTGTGTACGTATGTCTCTTTTGGTACTCTTAGAGTCTTGTAGGTTAGAGTTTGGTTGTATACTATATAAAAGGGGAATTTATAACTTTGTTATTGTAAATATTTATAAAATGCCAATGTTTTCTTTGCTCATCTGTTTTACTCATCTTAAACTTTGGTGACCATCCCTTGGATTTATGAATGAAAAGATGGAAGAGAACACTTTCGCGCGGGCCTCTAGGGGTCGTGTGCTGGTCACATATTCCAAGTTTGGTGTGACACAAATAATGCAATGTAGAAAAATATTAAAAACCTATGTTTATTTAAAATTTTTGAAAGTCTATATGCTTGTGTGTGCTCCCTGCAGTATTAATTAGCTGTTGGAATATGTTAGTGACAAGTACTGCTTAAAGGAAGCCTTACACCTTCTTTGGATGGTTGTTATCCATTGTATTTTATCGTATTGTTTCTTTTACAATATTTATTTTGATTGACACTTAAATTTTATTGTATAGTATCGTTAAACTCGTCGTTACATAACGATGAAAAGTGCCACTTTATGGAACGACCGATTTCGTATGGTCGCGTCATTCCCTTATTTTTTCTCTCATCTTGCCTCTCCATATTATTAAATAATCTTATTTTATCGTTTAGCTTACATTTTTATATAATAATTCTACGTACCTCATACCTTACTTTTCTTATAATATTATAAGTTTATTTTTCATATTGTTGGTGCATTACATCATAAAATAATAGAAAATAATACAATCTATCCAAATATTGTATACATCAAAACGATACAGTACAATACAATAATATTATATAGTACAATACAATACAATACAATGCAATACAATACAATACAATACAATATAATATAATACAATATAATACAATGCAATATAGTACAATACAATACAATACAGTACAATTATCACGATCCAAAATCCACCTAGCCGCGATGGCACCTAACCTCAACTGCTAGGTAAGCCAAATAACAACAATCCAATTCAATTAATATTTAACTGATTTTAATACATTCCCCAAGGACTGATAGTATAAATCATGAGCTTCTAAGATTAGAATTTACAAAACTGGCGTGAAATAAAAATGCACCATCCATTTGAAATATACATGAACATATTAATAATTCTAAAGCTACCAAGAACAAGAGGCAGCTGTGACTGGATCGCAAGTACATCTTCAATGCTAGCTTTCGCCAAGCACAGCAACATCAATATCCAAATTCTGCGCGCAAGGTGCAGAAGTGTAGTATGAGTACAACCGACCCAATGTACTCAATAAGTAACAAACCTAACCTTAGGTTGAAAGTAGTGATGAGCTTGTACCAAGGTCAGAGTCTACACCAATATCCAGTGACATCTTATAAAAATATAATTAAAGCAACACAAAGAATAACTCAATAATAAAATGCTCATCTTGTTCACAGTTCCAGAAAAATAAACATTTCAAATATAATAGTAAAACTCAATTCTTTTCACTGAAATCACCAAAATATGAGTATGTCTGAAAACTGTGATTTTCCCAAAAACATTTTTCCACAATAGGAGATTTCATTTTCAAATGGCATGAGGAAAGTACATACCTATGCCTATATGTCAATGTGCATGCCAATACAATGCAACATAGTGATAAAACCATATGTATACTCTCAGAGTATCGATTCACTGAGTCCTCCTAGTCACTCAATCCTCTGAGTCACTCTGTCCTCCCAGTTACTCAATCCTCCCAAGTCAATCGGCACTCGACACTCGTACTCAGTAGGTACCTACGCTTATTGGGGGTATGTACAAACCCTGGAGGGGCTCATTCAGCCCAATCTCTATAACAAGCCAATCATGGCATAAATCAATAGAACATGTTGCAACGTGTAGCCTGATCCCATAAACATCCTCACCATCAGGCCCTCGACCTCACTTAGCGATCAATCTCTGTAGTTTCTCGAGCTCAAAAATGTCATGAAAATTAGTCCAAAATTGATGATATGATGTATCAATAAATAGCAATAGAGACTGAGATATGATATAAAATGAATGAACATGACTGAGTTTGAAATTACAATTTAAACAAATAGTTCAATAACACGACCTTTGTGTGTGTCAATAATACCGCATATAGCCTCAATACAATTTTTTAAACATGATTCTCAGCTCAATTCCTTTAACAAATGACAATACAAGGATAATTCCAAGATTAGTTGACTACAAAATTCCACAAAATCAATTATGTCATAATTTCAATGGTGCACTCCCACACACCGTCACCTAGCATGTGCGTCACCTCCAAACAAATCACATAACACGTATATTCAGGGTTCATACCCTCAGCTCCAAGTTTAAAATGTTACTGACCTCAAACAAGATGAATCAAATGTCAAGCAAGCTAATCAATACTCTGGAAATTCCATTCCACACGTATCCACCTCTAAATGCCTTCTTGTCTCCTCTATTTAGTGCCAATGATCCGAAACTCAAATTTGCCCCTTAATGATACTACATCGATGTACTATACCAAGAAGCTTCAATTTACAATATCAACATTCAATGGGACCAACATTAATAACCCATTCCATAGTTTAGGCCACCATTTAGACAATTTATCAAACACCTAGTAGGCATACATTTCTACATCCGATCTTAACCATATAATTAGTTCTTTCAACTAACACCATTTACCAACAATTCATCCCACAATTATTCTTTAACAACTTATACTCCCAACATCACACGTGTGACCAACCATTTACGCCCAACAAATAAAATTCTATCAAATAATTACTTTTCAATCTCTACAATGGGTATTCATTTAAATTGAGAATTTATGGCTTCCAATCACTATACCATGAGTTTCAATACTCGATTCACACTCATATTTCCATAATAAATCCATACGTGTATACATAATACTCTTATACCCAATAATCATACTTCTTATGACCTATTTTTAATCCAAATCGGAAAGTGAAAACTAGGGTATGGAACCTTACCTCCTAGATGAAGAACTTGAGGGACTCTTGTTCGATTTCAAGGTTTGTCAAGATCTTGATGAACAAAGCACTTGAGCTTCTTCTTCTCTCTAGAACACTCTTGCTTCTCTCTAAAAATACCAAAATTTTCAAGAAAAAGGGTCCACAACACCTCTATAACGAAATAGGGCCGGGTAATAAAAACCCAGATTTAATACAGCCGCACCGCATGGGGCATGGTGCGGTAGTGCAAAAAGTGTCCAGAAACAAAATATTGAAGTGTTCTGGAAATCCCCACAGGACATAACTTCTTATAGGATTGTCCCAATGACGAACGATTTGAAGCGTTAGAAACTAGACTCGATACATTTGAGAGGTTATTATTGATGCTCGTCCAAAGTTTGGTCTTGTGCGTACTCATTTGGAACTTTAGGCTATCATGTAATTTTTCAAATTGACTTAGACTTAGGCCTCTCTTTAGATCCCACATCACTTATAATATACCTCGTACACTTATTATCAAATCCAATTGATAGCCATCATATTAATAGTCCTCGTTTGCACACAAAATAATATAATTAGCATACATCAACTTTGTTAATAGCAATTAAGTACTTCAAGATTTTTTCGGGTTCTACAAAAATACAATACAGTACATTATGAAATGATACATAACAACCATCCAAACAAGTTGTTAATGAGATGCGAACAAATAATAACAAAAGAAAAGATCGAGTTTTTGATAAGAAAAACTGGTTCGAGGCACGTTAAGGAAGACATTGCTTTCATATAGTAGTTTTTTTGTAGCTCCGAAGGAAGCTTTGGAGTGGTGGTAAATTTGTCTTCGTGTGATATATAGGTTAGGGGTTTGAGCCAGCATTAGGCTAGACTATCTATATCACACCTCTTAAGGTGCGACCCTGCATGATTACGGAATGCTTTATACAACAGATTGTTGATGGCCAATTTTGACCCTCCTTTTTAAATTAATTTATTTATACTCAATAATTTATAATAAATAATTTAAAAGTATTTTCTATCAATAAATACCTATTTCTAAAAATTAACTCAGTATTAGTTTTTGAAATTAATCACTTAGTATTAGTATTATATAATTAGAAATATATGTACTATTTTAGGATTATTAAAATAATTTATGTACATAGGTTCTATAGTTAATTTTAGTAAGTTACTCTTAGATTTCTTGTTAATTAGATTCTTATGTAAAAATTCAAAATTAGTGTTACAATTTAGAAAAATAAAGTATTTTATAAATGATTAATTGCAATAATTAGTAGTATTTATTAATTATAATTTTATTAAAAATAATTAAGTTTAATTAAATTAAATATAAAAGGGTTAAAGACCAAAATGGCTATAATATCAATTTCCTATTTAAATACAAAGTGGCCATTTATTAAATTAATTTTAGCCCAATACCAGGCCTAACCCCTCATCTGACCCAGTCCAAACGACCTCTCCATTCCAGGTTGGCAATCCGCCCCAAACCATTTGAACCAATCAAAGCACGCCGCATATCCCGTCCTTATCACTCATAAAACAAACACAAATCATATCGGCCATCCATTTTTATGATCAACTGACCATTATTTTTACTTTATTTCCTCTTTAATTTTTCAGAACCCAGATATTTAATCTCAACCGTTGGATCACAAGGATCCAGCGACCATCAAAATTGCCCATAAAAATCATTTAAACCCAAGATGTCTGGACCGTTGATCTCAAAGATCAATGGCTAATACCCAATTTCCCTAACTTAAACCTAGAGACCCCCCAAAATTTTCCAAAACCCTAATCATTCTTCATCTCACTCGGCCGTCTCTCTTTCCCTTTCCCCTCTCTTTTGTCTCAACTTCAAAAGCTAATCAACTAAACCTTACATAAATTATTGCAAGGTCACAAATCGATTAAAGATTTCATCTCTTTTTCCTTCTGAATCCAAGAACCTAGCTATTATTTTCCTTTTTCTCACTTAATCTGAGCCATTAGAGACTAACCTGCCAATCTTGAAACACCATTCCATCTTTGCTTTCATATCAAACTTAGAGTCAAATCGCTTCGTCCCTAGGCTATGAAATTTGAGACCAGATTTCCATTCTCATTGATAGATATTCAAAACCACAAATCTGAAAACCCTAGACCAAATCATGCAAGGGTCAAATATCTGAGACCCACCTTGTTTTGTAAAATCTATGGCATGCATGAACATATCTCAGAATCTAATCATGGTTATTCGAGGTCCAAAGGTCAAACGCAGTGACCTATGGACATTGAAGCTTTATCTGGAGGTCCTTGCCTTCAACGACCGAATTCTCTCATCTCAAGTAAAAACCCTTACTGATTTTCACCTTTGTCTCTTAGATTTCCACTCGATTTTTGCTTACATCAACTAGTAATCATCATCTTCCACTATCCGATTTTGAATCCTCTAAAACCCTAGAGCCTTCAATAGCTACTATAAATAGGAGCCTTCAATGCTCTTACCTAACATGGACCAACCACGATCCACTGAAGAAAAAAAAATATTTCAACCCTCTAAGAAATTTAGGATTCAAAGCTTTAGGTTTTCTTATTGTTTCCTTTTCTTTCGTTTCCTGAGTACTATTGCTGGTTCAAACTTGGGGTTCTAGGGTCTTAAGCAACTAAAAAGGGTTATCGTTTGGTCTGCTGCTCTAAAAAAGGTCAGCACATATCTCATTCTTCTCTTTTGTTCATCTCTTTTGAATGCTACAAATATTGTAACAACCCGATCGGTCATTTTACTTTTTAGATCTTCATTCCCCTAATTAAGACTACCTGTATGTTTTTTTAATATTTTATGATTTGTGGGGATAATTAGTTCGGGTTTGGATTAAAATCGGAACACATAGTTCCTTAATAGTAGCTTAAAAAGGTTAAGTTTGACTTGAGTCAAAGTTTTGAGTAACGACCTCGGAATCGGGATTTGACAATACCAATATGTTTGTATGATAATTCAGGACTTGGGCGTATGTTTGGATCGGGTTTTGGATAACCCCAGAGCGTTTCAGCGCTTAATATTAAAAGTTAGCGCATTAAAGGTTTTCAAGTTCTTTAAATTTGGTTAGAAGTAGGATTTGGTGTTATCGAGGTTTGATTGGGATTATGAGCCCGGGAATAGTTCCGTATGGTAATTTGTGAGTTGCACGCAAAATTTAGCATCATTCCAAGTTTATTTGATAGGAATCAAATGCGCAGAAGTGTTTCTAGAAGTTTTTGAGTTTCATAATTGGATTCATGTGGAGTTTGATTTGTATTTCTAGATGATTTTTTTGTGTTCCGATCATGCGAGCGGGTACATATTATGTTGCTGGATACGTGAGTGTAATTGGATGGGGTCTCGGGGGCCCCTCGGTGCTAAACGGATTGGAATCAGACTCAGAATTGGACTTAGGGAAGTTGTTGGTGCTCCAGTTCTGGTGTGTTCACACCTGCAAGGTTTTGGCCACAGGTGCAAACTCGCAAAAGCAACCCATCGATCAGAAAAGCAGCCTAGAGCAGGTTGTCCAGTAGTCACAGAAGTGGAGGGCTTACCGCACCTGCAAGCTTGCAGGTGCGAGGACGATGGTCATAGGTGCGGTCTAGGCCAAAGAGGCCTGGGTTCATAGGAGCGGGCGACTTTTCAAAGGCGCAAGTGCGCAGATACGGACTTGCTCCGTAGAAGACTAGAAGTGGATGTGCAGGCGTACATGCTTTTCCATAGAAGGGGACTTGGCAAAGCTGGACGAGGACCGCACTTGTGATAGATTTTCCGCAGGTGTGACATCGCAGGTCTGACCCATGGTCTGCAGAAGCAAAAATCGCTGGGGCAGAGAGGTTCATTTAATGGTGGGACTTAGGTTTTTTGGCTCATTTAATTCACTTGTTTGGCGATTTTGGAGCTCTTTGAAGAGGGGTTTTCACCTAACACTTTGAGGTAAGTAGTTTCTAAATATTATGAGTTTAATACATGCATTTTTGGGTAAATTCCTAACATATAAATTGGAGAAATTATGGGTTTAGTTAAAACACTTAGGTTTTGATAAAAATGGGATTCAACCACTAAAATGATTATGAAATTGGATAGAAATTGTATATTTGAGTTTGTGAGTAACATTTATCTTCAAAAATTTCCGAAATTCGGGCACGTGGGACCGAGGGTGAATTTTAAGAATCTTCCAATTTGGGTCGGGTAATCACTCTAATAGCTAAATTATTAACCTTTTAGTGTATACTGATTAATTCATATAATATTTTGCTAGCTTCTGATTGTTCGCACCTGTAATGACCCGACCGGTCATTTTGAGCTTTTGCACTTTGATCACCAGTTTTCAGGCATGACTTGCCCCGTGTTAGGTATTATGACTAATGTAGATCATTGGTTTTGGTTTTCAGGAAGATTTGGAATGAATTTGAAAGAACAGTTTCAGTTGAAAGCTTTGAATTTGAAAGGTTTGACCGAGAGTTGACTTATTTGTATATGAGCTCGGATCGGAGTTTTATTGATTTGGTTAGCTTCGTTAGATGATTTGTGACTTAGGAGTGTGATTGGAAGTGATTTTGGAGGTCCGATGTAGAATTAGTCTTGAATTGGCGAAGTCAGTATTTTGACGAATTCCGGTCGACAGGTGGGATTTTGATCTGAGGATCAAAATGGAATTCAGAGAGTTGCTGTAGCTTTGTTAAGTGATTTGGGATGTGTGTGCAAAGTTTTAGGTCATTCGGATGTCGTTTGGTTGGGTTTTTGATCGAATGTGTGTTGCGGGAGTTTTAGAAGAACTTAGGCTTGAATCCGATATAATTTGATGGTTTTGGTGTTGGTTGAGGTGTTTTGATGATTGGATCAAGTTTGAATGATGTTTTAGGATAGGTTGGCACTTTTAGTTGAGGTCCCGGGGGCCTCGGGGTGATTTCGGATGGCTATCAGGATGAATTTTGGACTTGTATTATTACTGAAGATTTGCTGTTGCTGGTATTTCCGCACCTGCAGAAAAGGGACCGCATGTGCGATCTCGCAGATGCGGGTAAGTGGTCGCAGGTTTGAGTTTTGCTGGGAAGGTTGGTTTCTGAAGATGCGGACAAGGAGACGCATCTGCGGTGTCGCAGATGCGACGTGGGCATCGCAGGTGCGGAATTTGGACATAAGGGAATTTCCACAGAAGCGGATATGGGTCAGCAGATGCGGATTCAGATCGCAGAAGCGGAAGCCGCAGATGCAGATTTAGACTGTAGAAGCGATCCTGGGCAAACAGAAAGGCTCTGCAGAAGCTGAAGCTGCAGAAGCGGTAAATGGATCGCAAATGCGAAAAATGCCTGGCAGAAGGGTTTTAAAAGTTTCATTTTTGTTCCGCTAGCTAAGCTATTGTTCCACCATTTTTGAACGTCCTTGAGAGCTTTTGGATGGGAATTGAAGAGGGCTTCGATTGGGATTGATTGGAGGTAAGTCATATGAACTAAAAACACGATTTTATTGTAAATTGACCTCGAAATCCATGGAAACTTAGCAAAAAGGGGAAGAACGAGGGCTTGAGTTTTAATATTTCAAATTGTGATTTTAGGGGTCATTTGGGCTCCGATTTTGGTGTTCTTTATATGTATAGACTCGTGGCGAGATAAGGAACCCGTTTGTGTAAGAATTTCTGAGTTTCGAGAAGTGGGCCCGAGGCTCAGGTTTTGGTAATTTCAAGATTTATGCACGTTATTATTTGTTTTTGCTTGGGCTTTGTTCCCTTGGCATATTGTGATGTATTCACTTTGTCTTTGGGTAGATTCGATGTGAGTGGAGGCCGAATTGAGGGGAAAAGGCATCGCGAGCTAGTGATTTTGCCGGTTCGAGGTGAGTAATAATTGTAAATGACATCCTGAGGGTTTGAAACCCCGGATTTGCACATCGTAGTGCTATATTGAGGTGACTTGGATGCCGGGTAGCGAGCGTGGGGTAGATCACCATTGGGGATTGTGACTTGGCCCATCCCGATTGATGAATTTACTGTATATTTGACTGAAATTACTTGTTATCATCATAATTTGGGCTGATTGCCATATTTGGGCTTCGTGCCAGCTATTTGAACCCTTCGGGGATTGTTGTTGATAATTCCTCACTGATTTAATTATATATTTAAACTCAGTCATGTATTTTCCACTATCTTAAAACTCAGCCAAGTTTATCATGCCTTAAACACTCGAAATGATAATTTCGAAAATATTTTTGGCTGAGCATCATGTTTTACTGTTTCTCGAGGGGCTTATGTGATTTTTGGTGACTGAGTAAGGCCGAGGGCCTGTATTTGTGAGAATACTTTGGATCGGGCTGCACGCTGCAGCAGTGTTATACTGATGCTGATATGAGGCAGATGGCCTAGATTTGATGCCACAAGATGTCTTGATATTGCGCTTGGGCCGTAAGGGGCCCCTCTCGGAGTCTGCACACCCCTAGTGAGCGCCGTCGATGATAAATGGATAGAGCTGCACGCCGCAGCGATATGTGGAGAGGGCTGCACGCCGCAGCGGTACTGGTACTGGTACTGTTTGATATGTTTGTATTATCTTATTTGTCTGCTATTATCTGTTGTTTTGTGCTACTTCTTGCAATATAGACCTGATACTCTGGCATTCCTTGATAATTGAGTGTTGTGGCCACAGGGCGGAAATTCTGTGCTTATCTGCACTATTTATTTTTGGCATTCATTTGCGTTACCGCTGAAAAAATTATTTTCAAAAGAGGTTTTAAACCGAGCTAAGATATTTCTAAAGGTTTTACAGGTTCACTGCTTTCTCTCAAAGGGTTTTTCACTGCTCCTATATAGCATGATGGTTTGCTTTACGTGATTTCTTACTGCTCAGTTGTTATTTACCCTCATTACTCACTGAGCTGGAGTACTCACTTTACTCCCTACACCTCGTATGCAGATGCAGGTATTTATTCACCTGGTAGCGGGTTTTGGCTGATCAGAGGCAGAGCTATAGGAGTAGCAAGGTGACTACCTGCGTTCGCAACACCATTTTTCTTGTTATTATTGTTATTGTTATTATTGTTATTGTTATTGTTCTTGTTATTATTATTGTTCTTGTTATTATTATTGTTATTATTATTATTATTGTTATTGTTGTTGTTGTTGTTGTTATTATTATTATTATTATTCTTATTCTTATTATTATTATTCTTCTTCTTCTTCTTCTTCTTATTATTATTATTGTTATTATTATTATTGTTATTATTATTATTATTATTGTTATTATTATTATTATTGTTATTATTATTATTGTTATTATTATTATTATTATTATTATTATTATTATTATTATTATTCCATGCCTATTTAGAATTTTTGTATTTTTATTATTGGCCCATAGTAAGTGTCTATGTCGATCCTTCGTTACTATTTGTTAGAGGTTAGACTGAATACTTACTGGGTACATGTTGTTTATGTATTCATGCTACACTTTTGCACTAATCATGCAGGATCTAAGGCAGGTGCATCTAGCAGTTAGTCAGGCGCGCACCCCCGTTACCCCGAGGCATAGTGGTGAGCTGCTCTCTGAGGCTGTTTTGCAGCACCCACAGTCTCACTTTTGTATTTACTTTCTGTCTACCTATTTTAGACAGTAGCATATTATTTTGTATATTCTACGAGTTGCTCATATACTTGTGACATCGAATCTTGGGAACATGCTAGTAGACACTTTATGGCTTTTGAGAATTCATTTCACTGTATTTGCTCTTTCATTAGTTTATGCTTTACTTTATTAAATTTGTTACTTCTAATTTACTTAATAAATAAAAATTAGCTACCTTGAAATAATTAAAAAGAATAAATACATGGCTAGTTCACCATTGGCTTGCCTAGTGGCAACGTTGGGCGCCATCACGACCTATAGGAGAAATTGGGTCTTGACAAATATATTAGCTATATTCTAAGTATTACAATTGTTTTATGGTGTTCAATATGTTAATGCTGGTGTTCTATCAAGTGTAATGGCTACTTGTAATTGTTTGTCCTACCTTAAGTCTTTAATCGATGACTGATTAAACCATTAATTTATTCTTGCTGATCTCTGGTCCTAAGTTTCCAATTGTCTACATGTTTAAGTGTAATGACCCGACCGGCTGTTTTGAGCATTTGCACTTTGCTCGGTTGTTTGAGGTCATGAGTAGATCCGTATGATGTATTATGAATTATGTGAATCGTCGGTTTTTGTTTTCAGGTTATTCGAAATTAATTTGGAAGAATGATTCTCAGCTTGAAGCTTTAAATTTGAAAAGTTTGACCAAGTTTGAATTTTTAGTATTTGACCTTGGATTGGATTTCTGATGGTTCCATTAGCTCCGTTGGGTGATTCTGGACTTAGGAGTGCGTCTGGATCGTGATTCGGAAGTCCGTAGGGGTATTTGGCTTGAAATGACAAAAGTTGGAATTTTGGAAAGTTAGACCGGGAGTGAACTTTTTAATATCGGGGTTGGATTCCAATTCTGGAAGTTGGAGCAGGTCTGTAATGTCAAATGTGACTTGTTTCAAAATTTGAGGTCAATCAGACGTGATTTAATAGGTTTTGGCATTGGTTGTGGAAGTTGAGGTTTCAAAGTTCAATGATTTTGAATTGAGGTGTGATTCGTTGTTCCGATATTGTTATGTGTGTTTTGAGGCCTCGAGTAAGTCCATGTTATGTTATGGGACTTATTGGTATGTTTGGATGTGGTCCCGAGGGGCTCGGGCGAGTTTTAGACGACATTTAGATTGTTATTCTTCATGTTTTCATTGCTGAGGATCTGCTGATTCTAGTATTTCTGCACATGCGACTAATATTCCGCAGGTGCGAGTTTTTTTGAGGGGTGGAGGTCTGCAGAAGCGGAGGTAATTGCGCAGAAGCATGACCGGAGGTGCGATCCTGACCATGGCAAAAATGATTTTCTCGAAAATGAGAGACCTTTATCCGCAGAAGCGGAGGTCGCAGATGCGATATTTTTACTGCAAATGCGAAAATTGCTGGGCATAAGCTATAAAATTGGGGTTTTGGTTATTTTTTTATATTTTGAGATGTGGGACTCAGATTGAGGCAATTTTTGGGGCAATTTTCATCACAAGGATTGGGGTAAGTGCTCTACACTCAGTTTTGATTATATTTCATGAATATATCTTCATTTTTGGCAGTTGGTTGATGAATTTAAAGAGAAAATTGTGGGGGGGGG
>MU693988.1:23234-81102 GCA_026770625.1 Nicotiana glauca
GGGGGGTTTGGCCTAAAGTTTGATAATATGAATTTTTGAGTTTTGAACACTAGTTTGGAGTCAGATTTGAGTGAAACTAGTATGATTGAACTCGTAATTGAATGAGTTATCGGATTTTGTGAGTTTTGTCGAGTTTCGAGGCATGGGCCCGGGTGTGATTTTTGACTGGATTTGGTATTTGATGTAGAATTCGATCTTTATCAATTGTAATTGCTTCCTTGGGCTTTATCTGATGTATTTGAGTTGCTTTTGGCTAGTTTTGAGCCGTTCGGAGGTTGCTACGCGCATGATGGCATTCTTGGAGCATCACTTGGCTTGCTTGATGTTGGAATTGGCTTGTTTAAGATAAGTAACTCTTCTAAACTTAGTGCTGAGGGTATGAAACCCCGAATTATGTGTTATGTGATTGGTGTTGAGGTGACACACATGCTAGGTGACGGGCGTGTGGGCGTGCACCCTGTGGGTTGTGACTCTGTTGTTTCTAGGGTAGTGTTTAGTGGCACACTTTGTTAATATTTGTGTTTTTCACCATGTGATAAAGTAATTGAGCTGTAAATCATGCAAGATATCATGTTTAGGCTTTATGCTGATATTGTTGGGACCCCTAGCGTCGTTTCTTGCTGTCACCTCATTGATTTCATTGATATTTTGTACTCAGTAACATTCATACATTCATATCATATCTCAGTATCAGTTGTTGCTTATTGATACATCATATCATTATCCGGGTCAGTTTTCATGATATTGTGAGCCTGTGGGTGAGACTGGAGAGATTGATGACCGAGTGAGGTCGAAAGCATGATTATGAGACGACGGGTCGGGTCATCACATCCTCCTCAACTTAAACAAACGCTTGTCCTCGAGCGAGTAAAGAAACATACCTGAAGCCTCAAAAAAGGTGACGATATCTGCTCCGTATCTCCCGCTCGGTCTCCCAGGTAGCCTCCTCCACGGGCTGACCTCTCCACTGCACCTTCACCGAAGCTACATCCTTTGATCTCAATTTCCGAACCTGACGTTCCAAGATGGCTGCTGGCTCTATGTCATAAGTCAAATCACCCTCCAACTGAACCGTACTGAAATCCAGAACATGGGACAGGTCCCCAATATACTTCCGGAGCATAGAAGCATGGAAAACTGGATGCACACTCGACAAACTGGGTGGCAAGGCAAGCTCATAAGCCATCTCCACAATCCTCCGATGTACCTCAAAGGACCTATGAATCGCAGACTCAACTTTCCTTTATTTTCGAATCTCATAACACCCTTCGTGGGTGAAACCTTCAACAGGACCTTCTCACCAACCATGTAGGATACATCTCGAACCTTCTGATCCGCATAGCTCTTCTGCCTCGACTGCACTGTACGAAGTCTCTCCTGAATTACCTTCACTTTATCCTAAGCATCCTGAACCAAATCTGTCCCCAATAGCCTAGCCTCACCGGGCTCGAACCAACCAACTGGAGATCTACACCGCCTCCCGTACAAAGCCTCATACGGAGCCATCTGGATACTCGACTGTTAGTTGTTGTTATAAGAAAACTCTGCAAGCGGTAGAAACTGATTCCATGACCCTCCGAAATCAATAACACAGGCACGTAGCATATCCTCTAATATCTGAATAGTGCACTCGGACTTCCCGTCTGTCTGAGGGTGAAAATCTGCTCAACTGCACCTAAGTGCCCAACTCTCGCTGAACTAACTTCCAAGACTAGGAAGTAAACTGAGTGCCCTGATCTGATATGATGGAAACTGGAACACCATGCAACCGAACAATCTCCTGAATATATAACTCTGCCAGCTGCTCTGAAGAATAAGTAGCACAGATAGGAATGAAGTGCGCGAACTTGGTCAGCCTGTCTACAATCACCCAAATAGTATCGAACTTCTTCAAAGTCCGTGGGAGTCCGGTAACAAAATTCATAGTGATCGTCTCCCACTTCCCCTCGGGAATAACCATCTGTTGATGCAAACCACCCGGTCTCTGATGCTTATATTTCACCTGCTGACAATTGAGACACCGAGCTACAAACTCCACAATATCTTTCTTCATCCTCTACCACCAATAGTGCTGTCTAAGATCCTAATACATCTTCGCAGCACCCGGATGAATGGAATACCGCGAGCTATGGGCCTCCTCCAATATCAACTCCCGAAGCCCATCCATATTAGGCACGCAAATCCGGCCCTGCATCCTCAACACTCCATCATCACCAATGGTCACATCTCTGGCATCATCATACTAAACCATGTCCTTAAGGACAAGCAAATACGGGTCATCATACTGGCGCTCTCTGATGTGATCATATAAAGAAAACCGAGAAACCACACAAGCTAACACCCGACTTGTCTCCGAAATATCTAATCTCACAAGCTGATTGGCCAAGGCCTGAACATCAACTGCAAATGGCCTCTCCTCAACTAGAATGTACGCCAAGCTCCCCATACTCACTACTTTTCGGCTCAAAGCATTGGCCACTACATTGGACTTTCCCGAATGATACAGAATATTAATATCATAATCCTTAAGCAACTCTAGCCACCTCTGCTGCCTCAAATTAAGGTCCTTTTGCTTGAACAAATGCTGAAGACTGCGATGATCAGTGAACACCTCACAAGATACGCCATACAAGTAGTGCCTCTAAATATTAAATGCATAAACTATAGCATCCAACTCCATATCATGAACATGGTAGTTCTTCTCATGGGGCTTCAACTGACGGGAAGCATAAGCAACAACTCTACCCTCCTGCATCAATACACAACTAATCCCAACTCGCGAAGCATCACAATATACAATATATGAACCCAAAGCTGATGGCAAAACCGATACTGGAGTTGTGGTCAAGGCTGTCTTGAGCTTCTGAAAGCTCTCCTCACACTCATCCGACCATACAAATAGAGCACCCTTCTAATTCAACTTGGTCAAGGGCGATGCAATAGAGGAAAAACCCTGAACAAACCGGTGATAATAACCCGCCAAACCAAGGAGGCTACGAATCTCTGTGGTTGAGAACGGTCTAGGCCAACTCTGAACCGCCTCTATCTTCTTCGGATCAACCTAAATACCCTCGCTGGACACCACGTGTCCCAAGAAAGCCACTGAACCGAGTCAGAACTCACACTTGGAGAACTTTGCATAAAGCTTCTCCTCCCTCAATATCTGCAATACGACTCGTAAATGCTCTGCGTGCTCCTCCTGACTAAACGAGTACACCAGAATGTCATCAATTAAAACAATAACAAACGAATCCAGATAAGGCCAAAATACACTATCCATCAAATGCATGAACGCCGCTGGGGCATTGGTCAGCCCAAAAGACATAACAAGAAACTCATAGTGACCATATCTAGTCCTGAAAGCGGTCTTGAGAATATCTGAATCCCTGATCTTCAACTGGTGATAGCCCAAACGGAGATCAATCTTGGAGAACACCCTCGCTCCCTGAAGCTGGTCAAATAAATCATCAATGCAAGGCATGAGGCACTTGTTCTTAATCGTTACCTTGTTCAGTTTCCTTTAATTGATGCATATTCTCATTGTGCCATCCTTTTTCTTCACAAACAGAACTGACGCACCCCAAGGTGACACACTAGGCCAAATAATTATTTAAGAGCTCTTGAAGCTGCTCCTTCAATTGTTTCAACTCCGCTAGTGCCAAATGATATGGCGGAATAGAGATGGGCTGAGTGCCCGACACTAGGTCAATACCAAAATCAATATCCCTGTCTAGTGGCATGCGCGACAGATCTGTAGGAAATACATCAGGGAAGTCCCTCACAACTGGGACATAATCAATACTGGGAGCCTCAGCTCCAACATCCCTCACAAATCCAAGATACGAGAGACAACCCTTCCTAACCATGGGCTTTTAAGAAGGAAATCACTCTACTCGGAACATAATAAGTCATACCACGCCACTCGATCCGCGGAACACCCGGCATAGCTAAAGTGACTGTCTTAGCATGATAGTCTAGAATATCATGACATGGAGATAACCAATCCATGCCTAAAATGACATCAAAATCCACCACGCTCAATAGTAATAGATCAACTTGGGTCTCTAGACCCCCAATAGTCACTATACATGACCGGTACACACGGTCTACAACAATAGTATTGCGCACCGGGGTAGATACATAAACAGGCAAAGCAAGAAACTCTCAGGGCACACCCAAATGGTGAGAAAAATACGAAGACACATAAGAATAGGTAGAACTGGGATCAAATAATATAGAGGCATCTAAGTGGAAGACTGTAACAATACCTGTAATGATAACATCTAAAGAAATGGCATCTGGCCTGCCTGGAATAGCATAGAAATGAGCCTGGCCACCGCCTGATCGACCTCCCTCTCTGGGGCGACCCCTGAATGCTTGACCTCCACCCCTGTCTGGCTGGGCGGGTGGTGAAGTAACTGGGTTAGAAGTCAAGGGCTGACCCCTCTGCTAAGACGAGCTAGCAACACAACGGGGACACTCATAAAAACTCCCAGGTGTTGGGGAAGGGGATTGAAGGGAACCCCTCGTACCGGAGTGACCAGTAGAAGGACCTAGCACGGACGAACCCTGGACTGATGGGGCACGAGATGAATTCTGTGCTGGGAGGGCACTGAGTGATGACTGGACCTACTGAGGCCCATGATAACCACAGCCTGAAGATTCCCCACGATGCTCTGGGCAGGCCGACTGAGCGGGCATGAAAGAATGACTTCTACCACGTTGGAACTGGCCCCTCGAAGGAGCACCACTGTAACTGCCAGAACCTCGAGGCCTCTTGGCCTCCCTCTCCTCTTGATCCTGACGGGCGAACCGTCTTAATATCTTGAGCTATATCAACCACCTCCTCGAACATAGCACCCTATACCCTCTCTCTAGTCATAAGAATATGGAGATGGTAGTTAAGGCCATCAACAAATCTCCTGATCCTCTCACGATCAGTCGGAAAAATCCAAACGGCATGACGAGCTAACTCTAAAAACCTCATCTCAAACTGGGACACGATCATATCCCCCTGTCTCAACCACTCAAACTGCCTGCGCAGCTCCTCTCTGCGGGACTGTGGTACATACTTCTCCAAGAAGAGAGTGGAGAATTCCTGTCAAGTAAGGGGCGCTGCATCAATAGGCCTACGCCTCTCATATGCCTCCCACCAAGTGAAGGCAGCCCCCGAAAACTAAAAGGTGGTGAATTCCACACCACTAGACTCGAGAAACCCTACTGTACGAGCATCCGCTGACACTTTTCCAGAAAACCCTGGGCATCTTCGCCCTCAACACCACTGAATGACTGAGGCTGGAGTCCACCAAACCACTCAAGATGCTGCTGTTCATCATCCGGCATAACTGGAACCCTGAACTCCTGTGCTGGTGCAACCGGCTAAAATGGAGGTGCCTCCGACGTCTATAGTCCCTGCACTACCTGCTCAGGTGTGTGGGCAATGGGGGTCTGATTGCCTCCCCCGGCCTGTGAAGTAGCTACTGCTGTGTTGGCTGAAACTGTCTGAGCCAGGCCAGTTCAAACTATCAAGATCTGTGCCAAGGCCTCCTGTAGGCTCGAAATCACGATGAGCACAATTGGCACCTGAACAGGTTCTGCTGGAGTATCTACAGCTGGAGCCTGATCCTGAGATGGGGCAACTGGTGGATCAACAGGTGCTGCCCCTACTGCTCTACCTCTTCCACGACCACGATCGCATCCATGGCCTCTGGTGGCCTCAGTAGGTGGCACTGGTGGTCGTCCGTCTCGTCCGGTAGTGCGAGTCCTCACCTATCAAGATATGTGCCAAGGCCTCCTGTAGGCCCGGAATCACGATGGGCACAATTGGTGCCTGAACAGGTGCTGCTGGAGTATCTACATCTGCAACATGATCCTGAGCTGGGGCAACTGGTGGATCAATAGGTGCTGCCCCTACTGCTCTACCTCTGCCACGACCACGACCACATCCACGGCCTCTGGTGGCCTCAGTGGCTGGTACTGGTGGTCGTCCGTCTTGTCCGGTAGTGCGAGTCCTCACCATCTATGAGAGAATAGAATAAAGAGAAGTTTAGTACTCGGGCCAACAAGTTTTCATGACAAGAATTCCAAGAATATGGAGTCTTTCCTAAAGGTTATGTAGCCTCTCGATTATAAATACAAACATCTCCGTACCGATCTGCGAGACTCTACTAAACCGGCTCATGACTCGCGAGACCTAGCAACCTAGGCTTTGATACCAACTTGTCACAACCCCTATCCCGATCATGATGGCGCCCACCGCATTGCTAGGCAAGCCTGACAAACCATTAACCTCAACCTATTCCTTATGAAGTTCATTACCAGCTAACGCAGTTTAAAGGCAATTTAACATTTTAAAAGTCTGAAACAGTAAATTAAGCATGCGGAAATCTAAGACAGTACTAATACATAGCCCACCGATCAGGTCTCACAAGTCAAGATCCTCCATCACAAGTCTGAACAACCTAATACAAAAATGTCTAGAAATGCGAAAAGTAATGAGATAGAAGGAGGAATCGGGTCTGCGGACGCCATGTAGCTACCTAGATGTCTCTGGTAAAAGCTGATCAATGGGGGAACTCACGCTCAGCCTCTGGAACACCTGGATCTACACGCAAGGTGAATGGAGTAATGTGAGTACTCCGACCCAGTAAGTAATAAATATAAATAATGACTGAAAGCATGAAAACACGTAAAGGCACAAGGCAATTCTATATCAAAGCAGGAAAATCACTTAAGCAGTAAACCAGCGAATAAGTCAAATGAAATCTCTTAAAATCAAGTATTATAGGTAATTTAAGAGGTAATAACAAGTAAAAATCCACCCTTCAGGCTCAATCTCTACACCTAGCCAACACAACTCTCATAATAACAGAAATCAGAATAACCGCTGTGGCGTGCAGCCCGATCCGTACATTGCTGCGACGTGCAGCCTGATCCATATAGATAGTCGACTATGCTCATTAGGGATGTGCAGACTCCGTAGGGGCTCCTACAGCCCAAGCGCTATATCTCTGCAGCACGTAGCCCGATCCACACAAGTATTGCTGTGGCGTGCAGCCCGATCCATAACATGTATAATATCCTCACTATTGGGTTCTCATCCCCTCTCAGTCATTTTACTCACAGCCTCTCGGGCACCATAATATAAGGTAGGGATCTCAGCCCTTATGTTCCTCTCTTTTAGAATTAACATTTATAACACCGGTTCACATTTTTTGAACAAATAGAAACATGATTGAGGATATAATTTTTAACAAGTAAAGTGAGGAAAATTAGTCAAATTGTCCCTAAGGGTTCTACAGGTCGGAACAAGGTGCCAAATGTGGCAACTAGCCCAAATCATAATGATAACAAATAAGTCTCAGTCAAATAAGTAGTAATTTCAGCAATCGGGACGGACCAAGTCACAATCTCCAATGGTGCTCTACCCCAAACTCTCTATCCGGCGTGCAAGTCATCTCAATATAGTACTACGATGTGCAATCCGAGGTTTCAAACCCTCAGGACATCATTTAACATCATTGCTCACCTCGAACCGGCTAAAGCTCTAGCTCGCTATGCCTTTGCCTCTTAAATCGGCCTCCTCGCGCGTTGAATCTAATCACAACGAATACGTCACAATATGCCAAAGGAACAATACCCAATCAAAAAAATCGAAAAATATTAAAAATCTCAAAATTGGCAAAACCCGAGCCCCGGGCCCACTTCTCGAAACTCAAAAATTTTCACATTATTAGACTCCTTATCTCCCCACGAGTTTATAAAAATCGAAAACACAAGAATCAAAGTTCAATTGACCCTTCAAATCCTCAATTTTTTCTCTCTTAAGTTCAATCCCTAAACCACCATTTTTAGTCCATGATTTCTTAAATTTTCAGTCTAAATTCATGAAATAACACCATAGGATTGTGTTTTGAGTCAAAAATCCTTACCTTATCGAAGTTCTCTTGAAATCCTTCTTCAAAATCGTCCAAAAACCCTCAATACGAAGTTAGAAATTTTAAAACCCTTCAAAAATCGCGAAAGATGAATTATATACCTTCTGCCCAGGGGTTTTCGCATCTGCGACCCCTCCACCGCTTCTGCGGTAACGCATTTGTGGTTAAAAGTCCACTTCTGCGGAAATTCATTAAAATCCTAGAAGTCTCTTCTGCGACATAATTTCTGCATCTGCGGCTTCGCAGATGCAGCCACCTCGACTGCTTCTGCGGAAAATCATCACTTGGCCCAAACCGCATATGCGGTCCAACAGCCGTATATGCGGCTCCGCAGGTGCGGCCCCCAATGCATCTACGATTCCTGCCTTTCTCCTCAAAAATTGAATCTGTGGTTATTCCCTCGCATGTGCGACATCGTACTTGCGGTCCCCAAGCTGCAGGTGCAAAAATACCAGCAACAGCAAAAACTCTGAATTTCCTAAGTTCAAAATCTTCCCGTTAGCCATTCGAAATCACTCCGAGGCCCCTGAGACCTCAACCAAAAGTACCAACACTTCCTAAAACCTCATTCAAACTTGTTCCAATCATCAAAATATCTCAAACAATACTAAAACTATCAAATTACATCCGATTCAAGCCTAAATTCTTCTAAAACTTTCGAAACTCGCATTTGATAAAAAATCCAACCAAATCACCTCCGAAAGACCTGAAATTTTACACACACATACCAAATCACATAACGAAGTTGTAACAACTATCGAAATTCCATTCCGACCCTTGGATCAAAATATCACCTAACAACCGGAACTCACCAAAATACTAACTTCGCCAATTCAAGTCTAATTCTACACTGGACCTCCAAAGTCACTTCCGATCACACTCCTAAGTCACAAATCATCCACCGAAGCTAACCGAACCATCAAAAATTATATCCGAGCCCTCTAACATATAAATCAACATCCAGTTGACTTTTCCAAACTAAGCCTTCCTTAAAGAGACTAAATGTCTCCTTTCCTACCAAAATTTCTCCAAACCAACTTGATCACACAAGACACGGATAATGAAGTATAAAGAAGCAGAAAAGGGGGAAAATAGAGTGATAACTTATGAGATGACAAGTTAGGTCGTCACAATGCTTCACTTCTACACCTTTTTTCAAAGTTTGATCTTTAGAATTCATACGATATATGTTTGTTTGGTAATCTAGTGTGGACCATATGTTCTTATTTTAGGAGGGAAAATGTATATTTTGTGGTAGGTAATTCTGTAGCATTTAGTTTATATTGAAAGGGCCTCATTGGAATTTAAACCCATAAGGAAAACAAGTTGTTAGTATTTAAGGGTATTTTGGAGTGGAGTTTGACTCTAGGTTGGGCTGCCCTCCCCAGCACAAGCATTGCATTGGGCCTTGAGTCCCTTGGGAACTTTGAAGTATTAGAGGATTCAAAGGGAGCATCGTTCTTGAGTGGGAGTTCCTCCTTAACCCTTAATTCATTGACACATTTAGTTCTTTGGGGGTTTAATATTTAATGAGAACGAAAGATTTTCAGTGTGAGTTATTTGCTAAGTAGAACAACCACATTAATATAATTTCCCACATTATTGATTATTTCTTGTTCCAATTATTTATTTATGTATATGTCATATATTCTTTAAATATGTTGATAATGTGGGAAATATTTCTAATGATCTTCTTTTATTCTTTCTAGGCCTATATAGATTTGGACCTGCTGAGTTCCTAAGGAACTCATGCCCAAACCAGTCTTGCTGCATTTCCTGAAGAGTCGTGTCCACTACAGCCGAGCATCTCTATTGTTGGGCCTACCTTATTGAGGCCCAACTATAAAAGTTCAGTCCTCTCTTCCTACTTCTTTCGTTATTTCTCATTATTTCTATAGCCTAGTTTACATGCTTCATTATTCCGCTCACTGCCTTTGTTGTTTTATCATTTTTTATTCTCATTTATTTAACAATCATATATTAGATTATTTACTTTACTTTCATGCCCTAATATTACATGAAACATAGGCAAACTTTAACTAGTGCAAAATAGGGTACAACACAGATTTTCCTTAGATTTTTGTAACTACTTAGGTGCAAATACCAAAGTGACATCATATCCCAAAATACGACAAATGACTCAAGAAATTTTTAAATAAGTGCTTTTGTCGAAATCAAGAAGGAATGAAGAAATAGCTTGCAAAAGAGTGACAATATGAAGAGTCAAAAGATGGAGACGTTGAAATTATCAGATCTTCTGGCTAGTGGAATAGGTATTTATCAGGGGTGTTAATGATTCAGTTCGATCCGTTATTTTATAAAATTTATACCATATCAATATTTTGGTTACTCTACTGAATCAAGAACTTCTTAATGTGTCTCAAATAATAGTTCTAAAGAACTATTAAATCAAGTGCTTTTGTCGAAATCATCAAGGAATGAAGAAATAACTTGAAAAAGAGTGACAATATGGATAGTCAAAAGATGGAGACGTTGAAATTATCACGTCTTCTAGCTAGTGGAATAGGTATTTATTAGGGGTGTTAATGATTCAGTTGGGCCCGTTATTTAATAAAATTTATACCATATCAATTTTTCGATTACTCTACTTCATTTAACAAAAATTAAACTTTTGCAAACCATCCAATCATCTTAGTTTCTCTTTAATATCGATTAATTTTTGGTATTCTTGTTAAAATATCATGTAAGGTTTGCTAGTAAAAGTTACGATGCGATAACATGCATACTTATGTAGGACTTTGAGAAAACTCTTTAGATATTTTTACTATTTAAAAGGGTTGAATCAAGGGAATATGAAAGATAGTCAGGACAAAGATCAATCCTACTATTCTGCAACAACATACAAATAATTAAGCAAATAAGAGAAATATAAATCACATAAGTATGAATATTTAAATCAAGTTGGGATGCAAGAATATAGTTTATTAGAAGATTAAAAATCCGATAGGAGAAATCAAAATTATACACGAAGAAATATATTTAATCCCTTGTAGCTTCCTACTTAAGATTGCTAGAATACCTTGTGGTTTACTACTCAAGATCCTAGAACTATTTTAGTATCAGTAGGAGTAGTAAAATAGGTCTGGGAGTTGACACTTTAGATTTAAATTACTTATTGGCTTGTAGTTATATTCATATTTCAAGGCCTAAAAGAAATGTTTTTATGTTTTTTTAATTTTTAAACTTAATATATAAAACATATTTTTCATACATAAACATGTTTGCTTTGATTATAGTTGAAATTGCATACATGCTTACCTGCTTTAATTTCTCTTTATAATTATTTGCTCTTTATAGCTATCATGCTTATTGCTGCTACACCTTTATCTGTTACTGCTTTATTCACACTATCATCACATTTCTTCCAATCGATTCTTGGCCGTACACTATCATACACAATGACACGCGAGGGTTGTCTTGTACATCCCTCAGAACCTTTTTTTTCAAAACTCTCTAGTTTCAGAAAATGGCTTTGTCAGGTCAATTGACATAACTTTTCGCAACCTTTAGTCCAATTCAAAAGTAGGAAACACTCTACTATAGTAAAATAGGTCATATGACATAACCTTAGGTGTGTCAATCCTTGGTACCGACACTAAATTAGGAAAGACACCCTGACCCCTCTCAAAAAATGGAAATAACCAAAACATCCCTAAAATCAACATGGTAATAGGAGCACCACATAAGTTGAAATAGTGGTGGAAGAATATTCGTCGGGAACAAGGAGATGAGGTTCGGAAGCACCTGGGAGCATTAACTGCATTGATGAACATCCGAGCAGACAGGGTGCTCAGTCGCCTGTTGATAGAATTTTGCGATCTGGCTAAGGTGGTGTTCAAATTTGCCGACTGTGAGTTAGTACTGACAATGGAAGAAGTCACAAGTTTCACAAATCTGCTGTTCAATAGAAGAAAGCAAGTATTTCTAGTTACTATGCCCGGTTACTGGTTCTTGGATGACTTAGGTCTTGCCAACAATAGAAGCCTCAGAAGTACAGAGGACAGATGGGCGAGCCTCGACCAGACGTTCAATAGATGTGGGCACCATGAAAGCTATGAAAGGTATTTAGAGGAGTTTCAATGTGACTAGGTGACGTGGAAGAGTCTTAGGCATATCAATTTCACAATGGCACTGTTGGGATTATTGGTCTTCCCGCAACGAATGGGCCGTATCAACATCAACCTGTTACTAATGGTTTTGGCAACTTTCCGCGGAAATATTCAAGCTACTTTGGAGCCGATGGTGTTAGCTGAGATGCTGAGAGCTTTATCCGCATATGCATGAGCGTATGATTTCTTTAAGGGTTGTAACTTGCTGCTTCAGAATCTGGACTACTGAACACTTCTTCCGGTGAGAGGCCACCATTGACTACTTTATGGGTGTCAGCAATATGATCTGTAGCCACAATGAAAGTATAGTGGATCTCCCCACATGGGCAAGAAGAATGAAGGGAAACGCTAAACAATCTGACAGGAGAATGGATCAATTGGAAACTCTCTTGGTTAGGTGGAAGGGCAATATCGAGGAATCTTCAGAAGTACTTCATTGATTTGATCGGACTGGAAAGCATTCAACCATACTCACCCCTGCGAGTCCTCAAACAATCTGGGATGATCCAAGATGTGCCTTAGTAGACAAGGAAAACGCTATACGAGGATGCGTACTTTGGACATATCCCAATTCCTAGGATAAGAAGACTACAAGAAGAGTTGAATGACCTGGTAACAATATCTATAGGTCAAAAATCATGGTGTACTCCCGAGTATTACGTCTGGATTAACAAAAGACGAAGAAGAACATGCCCGGCCAAGTAGAGATGGTATAGCTTGGTTAGAGGACATGGTGGTTGCTTTGCAGATTTACCATGAGATCCTGCCGCATTATCTTGTGACCACGTCAATGCATCGTCAGGTGGTGTAGGATCCATTGACCACATGTTGCCACCTGCTGAAGATGATGATCGGGTAGTGAAGTGCATCTAGATATAATCAATCATAGAGCCAGAAGAAGTTCCAGAGGAGGAGTTTGAATTCAACGATGATGAGGAGGAGTTTGAGGAGGACCCAAAGAAGGATCCGGAAGAAGAGCCAGAATAATAGAAGGATATGGGAAATGACTCAGGGGATGGTTATTTGAGTTGGTTGATTTCCCCTCTTCGCCACTTTGTACCTTTATCCTTAGTTTTCTCTTTACTTTCCAAAAGTGCGAGTTGTCCAAGCCCATTCAGTTCTATAAAATAACGATGCAATCTTTGTTCCCACTTGTATCGGTCCAAATTATTAATGAAAACAAATTGCTACGGATCTAAATATGTCAAGTGTAAATGTCTGTCGAATATCTGCGAATTAGTCCTACCTTCGGTAATGACAAGTTAGCCGTAGAAGACCCAACTGAACATGCTCTGGTCATAGCCAACAACCTGGGATAATCGGGGGAATAGGAAAACACTAGGAATAATGAACACGTGGCCAGGATGACCCAGTAAATACAGTCTTTAAGGGAGGAGGTACAACATATTAGAGAACTGGTGCACCTGGCTGTGATAGCACTTCCTCAGCCACCTGGATTCCCTTCTTTGGATTCACTTCCAGATCACTTTCCTTCCACATCACGCCAAAGAAACAACACCCCAACTTCAGCTCCCATAGTAACCTTCGCCAATCCACCAAATCTCCCTATTCACACTCCTTATGTACCATAATACACTCAGACATCAAAGAACCCGCTTATTACCACTAATGTTACTACTCCTCCTCGTGATAAAGTCACTTTCATCACTAACCAACACATACCTGTGGCACATGCTGTCACTCATGAGCGGTACGTTCACCCTATATATGTCATTTTCAAACCTACCTTTACATCACCTATCACGGTTAGGGTGCCTTATGAGATTAACCAATATGCCGAGATGAAGAGAGAAACCAAGCATAAGGAAGAAGAGTCACTTTTTTAGCAGTTACAAATATTGAGAAGGCAAATAAAGAGATTCCAAGTCACCCGAGAAAGTGAATATTTGGACTACGAGGATCTGTATATTCATCCAGATGTGGATATGCCAGTAGGATACAAACCCCCAAAGTTTGATATCTTTGATAGGATAAGGGACCCTCATGCACATCTAAGGCAGTATAGTGACAAGTTAGTTGGAGTGGGGAGAAACGAGAAGCTAAGGATGAAATTATTTGTAAGAAGTTTGACGGAAGAAGCACTCACATGGTATACTTGTCAGGATCGGTGAAATTGGAGAACTTGGTAAGATATGGAAGAGGACTTCATGGATCATTTTTGATTCAATTCAGAGATCCCTCCTAATCAGTTTGTACTGGTGAACCTGCAGAAAAAACTATCTGAGTCGTTCTAAGAATATGCACGACGGCGGAGGTCAGAGGCCGCCAAGGTGCAACCTTTGCTGGATGACAGTGAGCTAACCAAGTATTTCATCAGAGCCCAGGATGGAATATACTTGGAAAAGATGATGGGAATGATGGGACAAAAGTTCCCCTCGCTGGTCAAGATGGGTAATTTCTTAGACAAGGGCATAAAATCTGGTAAAGTATAATCCATGGTAGCATTGTAAGTAGCTAGCATGACCATCCAGTAATGGTCAATAGGTAGCGGAAAGAGGAAGAAAGAGGAGGTCTCAGCATTCGTCTCTTACTACAACCCAACCCACATCACGGGAGCATCTCTTATTACCCAAACAACCACTCACCACCACCCACTTACGCTCTAGTCTATAATACCTAGTCATATTACCACTCTCAACTACAATACAATCCTCCTCGATCCAACAACAACCAAAATCCTCAACAACAATATGCTCCCGTCCAAACTACCCCTCATCAAAATTGACATGCTTATGCACCACGCCCTCATCCCAACTTTGAAGAGAGGGGTCCTAGAACATATAACCCAATTGTGGAGCCTCCATTGCTGAGCCTCTGTCCTAATTGTTTGAAAGATTGAGAAGGTCAGTATTGATACACCCAATCGAGGGAAGGGTCCTGAACTTCCCTCCAAATATTTTGATGCCACTAAAAGATGCGTGTACCATTCCAATGTACCTGGGCATGATACTGAGGATTGTTTCAAGTCGAAAAATGAAATTGAAACCCTGATCAAGAGTGAAGCCATTCAGTGCACTCCGGTACCACCTAATGTGAATCACATCTCATTGCCAAATCGTCGAAACTAGAGAGATAACATGATCACATTAGACGAAGAGTATCACCTAATGGGAACAATTGTCACTATAGGAAATGCAAAAGCTGTAAGGATCCCTCCTCAAAAGGCTTCAATCATTACCATACAACTAATACCTGTAGTGACGGTTTAGACTTATCAGCAGCAACCTGCCGGTGCTACTCAAGACGAAGAAGATAAGGAGTATAAAACCATCCCATGGATATACCAGCAAAAGGTAAAGGCCAGAACTATAGGCTCTGCCGCAACCCATGGTATGACTTGGTCTAGGAGCTGCAACGCCCTTAAAGATGTCAATCGAGGTATTCATGGGAGAGAAAAAATTCCAAGGAGGAACATAACTGACCCAGAAGCCATTGAGTTTTGGAAAAGAATGCCAAGAAAAGTGTATTCTTTAGAAGAGCAGCTAAAGAAAACTCTAGCACTGATATCTATCATGGATCTATTAATGAGCTCCGACAGTAATAAGGACGCCCTGTTGAAAGTGCTAAGTTGGGTAAGTATACCAAGTAACACTATTAGAAAGGCATTTACTATGACAATTGGGAAAATGGTCGAAGAAAACATGATCACTTTTAGAAGAGACAAACTTCCTGTTGAAGGCGCAAGTCACAAAAAGGCTCTTCACATCACTGTCAAATGTGGGGACAAAGTGGTGTCGTGCTGGTCGATGGAGGCTCAGGAGCCAACATTTGTCCGCTTTCCACTATGCGGGAGTTAGGAATTTATTTGAGGGAAGTCAAGGAAAGCCATGTAAGGGTGAGAGCTTTTTATGGTTCACAAAAGGATATTATTGGTGAAATTTATCTAGCTTCGCAAATCGGGCGGGTCAATTTTCCGGTGTTGTTCCAAGTGATGGACATCTCCTCTTCTTACAACTTGCTGTTGGGCAGGATCTGGATATATATGGTAGGGCCGTGCCATCTACTTTGCACTAATGCATAAAATTTGAGTGGGGATTAAAAGAGATTATGGTTCATGGCAAGTGGGGTCACTCCATCTATTATGAGTATGTTGTTCCATTCATTGAAGGGCTGGATGGAGTTGCCTTCCACGTAGTGGAAACCATGCAGACTACTAAGATGGAGAAGACTGAACAAAATTTAGGAATGCATTCGCCGTATATATTCAAGATGGCTATGAGGGAGATGATAAAATATGGATACAAACTAGAAACAGGGCTGGGAGGAAAGTCAAATGGAATCACAGAGCCAATTGAACATAATGGGTAGAACGGAAGGGCTGGAATATGATACCAGCATCCAGAAGGAAAAGTTCACACCGTTAGCTTCGAGAAAAAGTTTTTTGTGCCAGAGCATGTTGCAATTCCGGGATAAAGTTCAATACCCAAAGATGATATCATCGACGGGATGTGAAAGCTGTTTATGAATATGATTGAAGAATGCTGTGAAGGAACTGACTTCAAGACACCAACTATCAAGGACATCGAACAAGGGAAGAGCTATAGAATTGGACCGCCGGTCCATCTTTGTTTAGCTGGGAGTCTTGGTAGCATGGAGCTGTAAAAGTTTTCTTTTGAAAAGAACACGATCAATTGAGGCATGTACCGTGTATGTACCTTTTTGTCATTTACCTCTTGTGAATGCTTAAGACGTTCCCCTTTTTGTTGAAATAAAAAGAATCATTTTCCTAAATATTGCAGCTTTGTTTGAACAATTTATTTATACTTAGCTTTTCTTTTCAGTAATCAAACTGATAAAAAACCACATTCCACGATTATAACATGTAACAAAATCGGTGAGCGCAACGACTCGTATTACGAGGAATATGAAGAGAGTATGATGTCAGACGATCTCCCACAGGAGATTGAATAGCTAGAGAGTCAGAAAAAGCCTAACCTCGAAGAAACAGAAGTGGCCAGTCTTGGAAAGCGAAGAAGATATAAAGGAAACTAGAATCAACGTTCATCTAGAAGCTGAGCAGAAGGAAAAAATAATTGAGCTACTCCAATAGTACGTCGATGTGTTCGCATGGTCCTATGATGACATGCTAGGATTAAGCACTAATATTGTCTCGCATTGACTGCCCACCGATCCTACCAAACCCTCGGTCAAGCAGAAGCCCAAAAAGTTCAAACTTGATTTAAGTCTGAGGATAAAAGAGGAAGTAACCAAACAGATAGAAGCAAATGTAGTAAGGGTCACCAACTACCCAAATTGATTGGAAAACATCATCCCAGTGCCCAAGAATGATGGACATATTAGAATATGTGTGGATTACCGAGATCTCAACAAATCTAGTCCGAAGGACAATTTTCCCTTGCCAAATATCCACATCCTCATCGACAACTGCACAAAGCATGAACTGCAATCATTTGTGGATTGTTTCACTGTATATCATAAAATCTTAATGCATGAGGAAGACGCAGAGAAAATAACTTTCACCCCACCTTAGGGAATCTACTGTTATAGAGTTATGCCATTCAGTCTCAATAACGCCGGCACAGCCTATACAAGGGTCATGACGACCCTCTTTCACTACATGATCCATAAGGAGATTGAAGTGTATGTGGATGATGTCATCATAAATTCTCTAAAGAGCTCGAAAAATTTGGACAACTTAAGGAAATTTTTTGAATGCCTGCGAAGGTACAGTTTGAATTTGAACCCAACAAAGTGTGTGTTCGGAGTCCCCGCTGGAAAACTATTGGGTTTCATTGTAAGCAGGAAGGGGATAGAATTGGATCCATGAGAAATCAAGGCCATCCAAGAATTACCTCCACAAAAGAAAGATGTCATGAGTTTCCTAGGAAGATTGAATTACATCAGTCGTTTCATAGACCAGTCCACGATAATCTGTGAACCCATTTTTAAGCTACTTAAGAAGGACGCCGCCACAAAATGGACAAAGGAGTGCTAGAAATCCTTCGACAGAATCAAAGAGTATCTTTCAAACCCGCCATTGCTGGTTCCCCCCTCCCCCTGAACTAAGGAAACCATTATTCTCTACTTGTTAGTCTTGGATAACACCTTCAGCTGTGTGTTGGGGTAGCAGGACGAACTGAGAGAAAGGAGCAGGTCATCTACTACTTAAGCAAGAAGTTCACGCCATTCGAGGCCAAGTATACCCTAATAGAATGCACTTGTTGTGCTCTGACTTGGATTGCTTAGAAGCTAAGGAATTACCTATCAGCATACACCGCACATATGATATCTCAGCTCGACCAGCTCAAATACATTTTTTGGAAGCTAATGCATATTGAAAATCTAGCTAAATGGAAAATTATCCTCAGCAAATTTGACATTGTGTACATAACTCAGAAGGCTATCAAGGGATATCTTTGGCCGGTCACTTTGCCGAGAATCTGGTGGATGGAGATTACGAACCGCTTACCATGTATTTTCCCTAATGAAGAAGTACTATTTGCCGGGGAAGATATTACATAATCATACCCTGGGGAGAGAATGTTTTTCAATAGAGCAACGAACTTCAAAGGATTCGGAATTGCGGCAGTTCAGATTTTAGAATATGGACAACACTATCCAGCATAGGTAAAGATAAGATTCCCTTGTACAATAATATGGCTGAATATGAAGCGTGCATCCTTGGAATCAGAATGGCAGTCGACGTGAACATCAAGGAAATTTTGGTCATTGGAGATTCGAGTTTGCTGATACACCAAGTCCAAGGAGAATGGTCCAACAAGAATGTCAAGATACTGTCATACCTGCACTATGTGAAGAAGTTGTGCAAGATGTTCACAAAGATTGAGTTTAAGCACGTCCCCAGGGTTCAGAACGAGTTCCTGATGCCCTTGCAACCCTATCATCTATGATTCAGCATCCAAACAAGATCTACATCGACCCTATCAAGGTAAAAATCAGGGATCAACATGCCTATTGCTTCCATGTAAATGAAGAACCAGATGGTAAACCATGGTATCATGACATCAAGAAATTTCTTGCAACCAGAGAATAATCTGAGGATGCTACTAATGTTCAAAAGCGAGCCCTCAGGAGGCTGGCAAGCCACTTTTTCCTCAATGGGAAAGTCCTGTACAAGACCCCAGACTTAGGTTTGTTGAGATGTATATAAATTGTTGAAGCCACTAGACTATTAGAGGAAATACATGCAGGGACGTGCATACCCCACATGAATGGGTTCATATTAGCCAAGAAGATTTTAAGAGCTGGATACTTTTAGATGCTACAGAAGGCAACAACATCTGCTATTTGCAGAAGTGTCACCAGTGCCAGATTCACAGAGATTTCATTTGGGTTCCACCAAATGAGTTAAACGTAATGGATTCACTCTGGCTATTCGCTGCTTGGGGCATGGACATGATAGGACCCATATTTCCTGCAACATCAAATGAACATCATTTCATCTTGGTAACTATCGACTATTTTACAAAATAGGTGGAGACATATACTTTCAAGGCCTTCATAAAGAAGGTAGTGGTGGATTTTGTCTGAAATAACATCATCTGCAAATTTGGGATACCAGAGTCTATCATCACTGACAATGACGCTAACCTCAACAATGACCTCATAAGAGAAATCTGCGAGAAGTTCAAAATTGTCCATCGCAATTCCATAACCTATATGTCGCAAATGAATAGGGCAATCGAGGCAGCCAACAAGAATATCAAGAGGAGTCTGTGAAAGATAGTGGACAATCACAGACAATGGCACGAGAAGTTACCTTTTGCTTTACTGGGTTATCGGACTACCATGAGAACATCCACTAGGGTAACACCGTACATGTTGGTATACGACACTGAAGCGGTGATACCGGCAGAGGTCGAGAACCGTCCTTAAGAGTCATTCAAGAAGCAATATTGGACGACGCAAAGCTGATACGAGTCAGGCAGGAACAACTCTTGCTCATTGATAAGAGAATAATAGGTATAGTATGTTATGGCTAGCTATATCAGAACAGGATAGCTAGTGCATTTAACAAAAGATTGACGCCTCATCAATTCACATCGGGGCAATTGGTTCTGAAGAAAATATTTCCCCATCAAGAAGAAGCCAAAGGAAAGTTTGCACCAAACTTGCAAGGTCCTTACGTAGTTTACCGAGCACTATTGGGTGGAGCTCTAATCTTGGTGGAAATGGATGGAAGAGTCAACATGAATCCTATTAACTCAGACGCAGTAAATAGGTACTATGTTTGAAGAAAAATAGAGTTAGGGTTTTTGATGTAACAGAACTACGTTCAACCTGACTTCCCACGGAGGGATACGTAGGCAACCCATGTAGGGTTTGGTTTCGCTCCCCTTTCTCTTGTAATAGAAAAACCAAATATCACTTTTACAGGTTTCTCAGGCCTACACCAACTTAATTTCCTTAGAAAGGAATACGTAGGCAATCCTCATCGAATTGAGTCATCTTTTATAAATGAACTACATTCTAGCCTGATTCCACTTGGATACGTAGGATTTCTGAGTGAGGCTTGGTCATCTTCATCTTATTTCATCATAATCCAAGAACTACGCTCAGACCTGATTCTATTTTGGATACGTAGGCAACCTGAAAGAGTTCGGTCATAATCTTAGGAAAGACTTTGTAAGTCAATAGTTCAAAATTAGGACGCAGTCGCAATAGACAGTAGCCGTGTTGTCAGAGGCATCACGGAAGATCAACATCAACAAGATGAAGTTTTAAGAGAATACACTAGCGCGTGGAGAACCTTTCGTAACATGTCATAATCCAGAATAACGGCATTTTCCTTAAAAGAAACAAGTGTTTTAAAAATGTTTTCTATATATATATATATGTACACAGTAATTTGTTCCATCTACTGAACTTCGCGGCCCAACCATGTCAAAGGCCGGGGTAAACCAACACTGTGGTCGACTCAAACCAACTTCCCTCCCCTCACTAAGAAGTTTTCTTTGAGTGCAACTTCAATAGGGAGTAAGGAAACACTAGGACCATAGTGGGCAAATGACGAATCTGCCACTTACCTAAGATTATCCCTCTTTATCCTTTACTCGAATTTTTTTGGTGCAACTAAAGCTAACTTTTGAATTTTTTGCAGGTAGCTCGTAATCAGACCGCTGATACAGAAATTTATACATACAAACCGCCTGCTGAACTAATCGGAGCACCTTGTACAAATGAGCCGCCGACTTCATGAAATGAAGTCATGTATATAGCAAACCGCTTGCTCAGCAAATCGGAGAACCCTGTACAAACGAGTCGTTGACTTCACAAAGTAAAGTCCTCTATATAAAAAACCATCAGCTCAATCGATCAGAGTTCCCTATATAAATCGAACTCCAGCTTCGCCAATCAGAGCCTTATAAACAAGAAACTACATTTTGCCAACAAAACAATTCACATCGCTGCTCTATCATAACGGACACCAGAATAGACAATCGCAAACTTCATCACCGATGTTCTGCCAATCGACGGCTACAATTTAGCTTCGCAGTCAAGAATATCTCTTGGGCATGCTTTCATTTCATTTGCTATTTACTTTGAATGTTTTAACGTTTTGCTCAAGCAGCTTCAGGCATGATTACGATTTAGTCAATCACTCCCAAGAAGAGATTACTTTACATTTTCGTGCAAAGCTCACCCAACAAGCAGAGACGCACTTTACAAATCAAGCTCTCCCAACAAGCAGAGACATTTCTCAGTACAAATATCTCCCAGCAAGCGGAGACAATTTTCAAATGCTTTGTCAACTGCGAAATAGTACACAACGCAACTAATAAATCAAGTATCCCATCATCCCAATCCCAAATAATAGATCGCCGGCAGCCAAACATTATCATTCCTGCATCATTTGAATTGCATCTTAATATATTCTACATTACAATGTATTGGTATGCGTGTATTTTATTTGTTTTGTAGGGACAAACACTGCAGCGTAGAACTTTTCTTAGTAGCAGACCGAACTACAACGCTATGGGTAAAACCAACTCAGCAGCGGTCCTAAGATCCCAGCTCAAGACGATTATCGAAACTCAAAATTTTGAATCATTCAAATCAGGCTACAAAATTCAAGCTATCATGAGTGACCGATCTTTCATCACGTTGTATAATCACTATACGATACTGGGGCAATTTCTACAAGTGCCTCTTCCCCAAAGTCCCTACTCTAGAACTACATGAGGCTCGATCCTCGTTAAGCTCGAGGTATGTAAGCAATTCAAATCCAGAATTTGACCCAATATTCTCAAATCTTGTTGTTTATCTTGAAAATGGTAATTACAATTAGATTTGATTTTGTGGTTCTAAAAATATGTGATTTATTCTTATGCTAGTTGTTAGGCAGTAGATGCTAAATGTGAGCTTAGAAAATAAGATAAGAGGTTGAAAGTAGTGTGACAAGAAAACCGAGTGACTGAGAATCAGGGCCTCGAGCTAGGCTATACAAGGCCTCGGGGTCAACCTAAGCGTTAGGCTGTGGACAACCGATGAGGGACTAATAGTTATAAGAGCTTTAATGAAGGCTCTTTAAGATCAATAATGAGTAATAAATGAAGAACAATCAATGAAATGCAATAAATATAAGCAATGTAATAAATAAGCTATAAAATGAAGGGAGAATATGTTTAAGCTAGAGAGCAGAGAATGTTCTTGTTCTTGTATTGAATGTTATAATCCCTTTACAAAATGACAAGGATCCCCTTTATACATGAAGGGGAATCCCAATATAGTACAGATGAATTTATTACAAAGATAAGCTATTGTTACAGCCATTTAATGCCACGTTACGGGCTCGTACTAGCCTAATAGACGTGGTCAGCTTTAACCACGTGCCTTGGGAACTTTCTGTTTGTCTATCATAGCCACTGATTTGCACTGCCCCGAGGTTGAATATTGAGAACCCTCGAGGTCGAACCTCGAGCTGTGCCTCGATCCCTCTGGAGATGGTCTTGTGAAGTGCTATAATGATCATAAAATCAGACTCTCTAATTTTAGCCATATACAGATAGTCCCCGTATTTCTTAGAATGAAAATTATAAGAAATGGTCTTGAATTCTTACCTCCTCGATACTACTATCATGACATCAGCCCATCAGAGCATTAAATGCCATGACTCAGAACTACATCGGGGTCGCTGTCAACACAATTATCGAGAAGTCCACCAATCATCATTGGTTCAACTCTTCCGCTTCTCAAACGTTGCCCAAATGGATTTTATAAATACCTCAACCGTTTTTCATTCATACATTTACAATATCTTCAAGTTTCCAGGGCTAAATTCACCATCTTTTGCATTCATCTCCCTTCTGTGCTTGCCTCTTCATTCGTTTACTTAGAAACCTTCTTTATAGCTATGGCTAGAACCTCTGGAATGGTACCTCAAGAACAGGGCACCACTTCTTTGTCTTGCCCGTCTAGGGGCAAACCAAAAGTACCCCCAACTATCGAGCAATGTATCCCCGGCCAATTCGATACGATCTCTAATTTTTCCATCGAAAATCCCCCTTTTACACCGGGCCAATGTGAGCACGTATCTCGGTATATCAGTGTGGTGATCGATACGAACAAAGTGAAGAAAGACTGCCGATGGGGGGAGGCAGCGCTAGTAGAGATTCCCAATCCTGAGGAAAGCATAGTATACCACGAAGATGGTTTCCTCAGTGTATACACATACCCCTTTACTCTGGGCCCTATAGATTTTTTAAATCCTTCTTTCCCATCGATAGATTCGGTGATTCTCAACTTTTGTCGTGAGTACCGAGTGACACTCGGTCAGATCTATCCTTTTTTCTGGAGGATCATTTATGTGCTACGATATTTTTCCAATCGGGTCGAGGGTATGACCTTCACTCTCAATCACTTTGTCAGATTATATAGCCCATGTATCTTTCGTGGTTTAATCAAGCTTTATCCTCAGTCTACAAAGAAGTTCTTTTCGAGCATCGATGAGGAGAAGGACCGTGGGTGGATGAGCCGGTTTGTCAGAGTGAGGAGCTCAGACATCATCCCGGCTAATAGGATAACATTCCCTGAAGAATGGAATAGTGCCCTTGCCTGGAGCACGTTTTATTGCCCTTCCCCTTCTGAAAAATGATCTTCTTTTGATTATGTAGCTATCGCTTGGTATCCCGGTGTGGTTCAGAACCTTTTGGGATGGATAAGACAATTGGAATCCGCTTTCCCTTATAGCATGCGTGCTTGGCGTGATTTCGCCAAGACGCGGTGGCAGGCCAAGAACCACGGCATGCTTCTTACTGCCATCTTTACCAGGTTCCTTATGATTATCTTTTACGATGGTGAGTTTGATACATTGTGCTTGCACAGGCCTTGGGGAAGGTGTGTTGATGAGAGTGTCTCCCCATGGTGAAGAAGGGACCTCGAAACCCAGCAAGGGTAACAAGAGGAAGAAGGAGGCCTCGGTCGAATCTCCCAAATTAGAGAAACCTAAAGTTTGCAGGCCTCGGGCCGACACCACGGTCTCGACTTTGGCTGCTGTGGTAAGTCCCCGCATTGAAGACAAAGGTGATGATGATGATAATCGCCCTTTGGTACAAAGGGTGAGACAGGGTGTGGATACTCCACAGGTTGTTAGGTGCAAGGTCGCCAAGTCAAGGATGGCTGATAAAGAGCAAACTCGTGGTGAGGAGTCACTCGAGGAGGGTTCGGGCACAGTCCCTAAGTTTCAGGTCGGACATGCTATAGTCCGTACTGATGATCCCTCGGCTAGCCATTTTGGAAGGCCCGAATCTAAAGCTTCTTAGGGGAAAGATGAGACCCTTAAAGAAATTAATGCCCTGGGTGGCTTTAATTTGGGCCCTTCATTTTTGCCGAGGAAAATTAGGGATGCACAGTACCCGAATACCGCCGATGTGAGGGCCTCTCATAGAGGGGAAGATATGCGCGGAGATTACTTCACTGGCATTGACGTGGATACAAACCTCGACGCCCCCGTCACTCTCGAGGAGGCTGAGAAACTTTAACAGTAGGTAATATTCCCGACATACCGTTTGCGCTTCAAGTTTTTCCCTTATTTTAAGTTTTTTGCTTTTGTCATAGGTCAAGAAGTTATATGACCATGCCTTTTCTAAGCTCCATGAAGAGCTTTCATTCCATGATAAGGAACTCGAGAAGCTCACCTTAGAGATAAATAAGTCAAAGGCTTTCTCCGCCCGAAAGGAAGAGGAGTTGGGTGAGCTTCGGGCAAGTCTGGTGGGGGCACTCCAGGAACAGACTAGCTTTCCCGAGTACGTAACATGACAATCTTATGCTTATCTTTTTCATTCTTATAACTTGATGATTAATATCTTGTTTTGCCTTTGCAGATTGGGCAAAAGGATGCCCTGGTAGGGCAACTTCGGGAAGAGGTTGTAGCCAAGGATACGGAGATCCTCGAACTGAAGAGGCAGAATGAGATTGTGACCTTGGAGAGAAATATTTTTCAGGGAGAGTTGGCCTCGACCCAGGATTTTCTTCGAAGTTCTCAAAAGGAAATTACTACATTATCTGCGGCTAAGGCAAGAACCGATGAAGATGCGTCCTCATACAAGAGATTAATGCCACAGCAAACGCTTGAGCTAGGGAGATATTAGAGAAGGTTGAGCAGAAGTTGGCTCGGGCCATTGCTTATGCTCGTCTGCAGGCTCGGAGGCAGTCCTTCGAGGAAGCAAGCACCAAAAGTTTCGATCTCTCTATTGAGATCGAGAAAGCCAGAGCCTCGGAGGAAACATCAGTGCCTTCAACTACTTCAGATGAGGACTCTGGAAGTGATTCAAATGGTAGCGAGGGTGGGGAATAGCCTCACGTCGTCCTTTTTGCTCCTTCTTTTCTTCCTTTTGCGTGTGGCTCCTCGGGGGAGTTTTGTAAAGACACTTTCTGTAAATCAATTTTTTGAGAATGCAAAGAGATCCTTTTGTACTAAGTCTTCAAATTTGTTTTTCAGTGCTTATGCAAATCTAGTTTGTTGAATTTTGATGTTGGCTCTTCTAGAGGCTAGATTGTTAGCTCTTCCGGGGCCCATTTTGTAGTGGCAGATATCCTCGATATCGGGCACCATCTCTAGGCTATATTGATATGGGAATCTTGACCCCCCGAGCGATGTATGATGGCGTCATTCGTATGGCATGATTGCAAAGTGACCGAGGTTGTCCCACCGGTACACTTCCCCAGAAGTGGCACTAACATGGTCAGAATTAATTGGCCTTGAGAATAGGCGAATATTCACCGCTTGACCTATATATGTATTTGATTTCTTTTTATCTGAGGATTACGCTAATTTTGAGTGACTATCTTTTTTATAGAGCCCTTCTTCCTTGCGCCAGCTCTTTTACGATTTCAACTAAAAGCTTTGTCCCAAGTCTTCATCTTCCTTTTCTTATTTTACCATAGCCATGGCTACTACGTCCAATTGTGTTCACCAAGAAGAGGAGAGTTTTTCCTCTGCTTTGCGCTCGGTCGGTGGAACACCGTGGACGTCTGGTAAGCTACCTTCGAGGTGCTTGGTCTCGAGGAGGGACTTTATGTTAGAGAGACCTCCTAGTGTTCAGGGCCATTGGGAGCATGCACTAAGGTTTGTCTCATCAATAGGGGAGAAACACATCGAGGCAGTCAGGAAAGACTATGGATGGGGAGAAAAGGTAGTACTGCAAGTATCTTCCTCGGAAAAGAGCATCATGGCCCACGTTGAGGGTTTATTGAATACATACACGTACCCCTTTACACTGGGCCCTCTCGATAGGGTCGTGCTTGAGTTTTGTAGAAGATACTAGGTTACCCTGGTACAGGTTGACCCGTCATTTTAGAGGATAGTGTTGATGATAAGGTACTTTACGAATAAATGTCGGGCTTGAGTTCACCCTTTGCCATCTTATCTGATTGTACCAACCCTTATATTACCGAGGCTTGATTACTCTACGACGTTTATCCGCCCGACCCTTTATTGCCAGTAATGAAGAATACGGGGATCGAGGGTGGATGAGTCGATTTGTTCGAGTGCAGACTGTCGATATTATCCCTGAATAGTTTCTGCCATTTCCTGAGAAATGGAATTTCACACGTAAGTGGTACACTTGTGTTTTTATCATTTTGTTCATGGTGGAGGCAGACTCCATAAAGATATTTTCCTTTCCTTCTCTACAGTGATCCCGTGGCTGCCACACGAGGTCCCCGATCTAGCGGATTGGACTCGGAAACTGGCAGCTTGCTCAACTTACGATGAGCGTAAGTGGTGAGATCTGTCCAAAGGTAGATGGGAGGACAAATACCATGGTACGTGTTGTGTGGCCTATTTTCTTTGAAATGTACTCTCTTTTAAGTGTATTAACTCCATCACCGTATGCATTGGAGAATTTTCACTCAAAGGAGATGTATCGGCTGAGCTTGCAGCACCCGAGGCTTCTAGCCTCGGAAGAATGGCTCCTTCTTTGCCGCCGTCTTCTTTTCCCGTCGAAGGTACTTTGAGGGATACATGTTTTCTGCCATAGTCCTCATCTCCTGTTGAGGTTACTTCAAGGGATGCTCGAGGCCAGAGGCAGCCTGAATCAAGCAGGGTCTCGAGCGACCATGTCTCCACCGAGATTAGTTCAACCAGCGTCGGTGAGACCAGGCCAGTAGATGCACGCTCAACTTTTAAGGAGGCTCAGCGGCTTTATTCTGTGGTGAGCTTTGGTTGACTTTGTTGGTTTTTTGATTTTGCATTTTGATTTTCTCATTGAGCTTCTTTTTCATAGGCTTTCGACAAGCTCAAGTGCGAGTTGCTCCACTATGAAGCCAGGCTACGGAAAGCCTTGGACGAGGAGAAATACCTCATGCTTTTTGTGATAAAAGGGAAAAGTAGTTGGTATACCTATGGTACGAGGTGAGTTGAAGCCGGAACTACGAAAGATACCTCAAAAGACAGGTAACCTTTGTTTCGAGGGGGTGCACATTTCTTCTTCTTCCCTCGGAGATTAACATTTTGATACTTCGATTGCAGAGGAAGATAGAAGACCTGGAACACCTTTGGGGTGAAGTTGGTCAGGCCAAGCATGAGTGTACTAAGCTAAAGGCTCAGGCAGATGCCCAAGTCTCGGCCAAGAAGAATGCTTTAGCAAAGGCTTCTTCCCTCGAGGTGCAACTTCGAAATGCTCGTAAAAATAGATTTGTCCAAACGAGTATGATTGCAAGGCTCGAATCTGAGATTTTGAAGATGAAGGCTGAGGTTGTGGACACCTGGGCTGAAGTTGAAGCGATTCGAGCTAAGGCTGATAAGAAAGTGGCCATTTATTTAAAAGATGCTGCCGATGCTTGGGCTGAGTTGAGAGGGGCTTCTGATCAGGAGAGCAGAAGTGATGAATATGCTCGGCGTGGATCTCAGAGGAAAATTCTTGAGGAGATCCATGCTAGGGGCTTCGATATCTCAGAAGAGATAGCGCAGGCGAAGTCAGATGAATACGACTCCAAGTTCCTTGTGTCTGATGCCAAGGATAATGAGGAAGAGGCTGATGGAGCCGCAGTCCCCGAGGAGAAGTAGACTAGGCCTTTCCTTGCGTGTAATGCTCTTAGAGAACATTGTAAATGAAGCTTTGTATTATCTTATATATTCTTATAAACAGAAGACTTTCGGTTTCCTTTTTCATGAATTTCCCTTTGCTTGTGTATGTCTTTCTTTGCTTTGAATGTTGACGTTTGTCAATGATTAGCTAGATGAACTGGACTTCGAGGTAAAGCCCTTAGGTTTACAAATTCACCCTGAGGCCTGTTGGGCTGGCTCATAGGCTCTTACTCATTTGCCCTTAGGCATTTTTTAGTTAGTTGTTTCAGGCTCAGTCTTCGAGTCGGATTTCGACTCGAGCTCATTGGCCCTTAAGTTTTTGAATTTTAAGCTGTCTCTTAGGCTCTTATGCATTGGGTCAGTATGACCTCTAATATAGGCTGGCATTTGGGCTCTTACACATTGGATTGGTACGACCTCTAATATAGGCTGGCGTCTGGGATTTTACATGTTAGGTTGATATGCTCTCTAATATAGGCTTTATTCTTTCCTCGTTAAAGACTCTTTGAAGTTTTGTGTTCGCCCAGATCTTCGACGGTTTGACAAGAACCTCGATTGTGAGTCGTTATATAGCGATAAATGAGCACCTCAAAATGTTTCGCTCGATGGCTGAACTGTTTCGAAGCCTATTGTTTGGAGCTAATATGATCAAAGCTCTTTTGTTTATGCCGAGAGTAGCCTGATTAACCGATTCTTTTTGAAGTATTTTCGAAGTAATCTGAATGCCTGTGATTTTACGGTGATGGTTGGGCGTCCCCGAGTCGCGTTAGTTTCGCTGTTATAGCCTTGTGACCGTAGTCATTATATTTGGCCGCAGTCTTTTAGTCCCCAAGTGAGGTAGCCTTGGCGTCTATATAGAGGGTATCCTTTTTAGGGGCCTTACAAGTTCGAATATATAACCTTGACTTTAAGATCGGGTTTATGCCTTTTATAAGGTCTTATAAATTTGATCATGCCTTATTTGAGGTCTTACAAATAGGTTACTTGGCACAAGTATAATTCATGCCTTGCGTGAGGTCTTATAGATTTTGTATTACCTTATGGAGGTCTTTTGAGTTTGAGGTTGACCGCATGGGGTCTTATGGCCTCGCGTTTTGACAGCTCGATGGGGTGATAGCTGGCGACAGTCCCCGAGATATCGAGCACTTTTTTGGTACGAGTTTGAAGTTTCTGACCCGGAGGTCTTACCGCTTCGAGTTTTTTATACCTAGGGCCTAGTTCAAGTAAAAATAGCATATTTCTTTGAAGCACGAAGCATTTTGGTGGTGAAAGATACTCCTTTGATTACATGGTACAAGTATACATGTTTTCGTAGTGAAGGGTTCAATTACTCTAAGTAGACACGGTTCATTCAACTGTTTGGCTCGATACATCATTTTCCTATCGAGACCCTTTTTTGCTCATCATGACTTCTCCGAGGAGGTGATGTCCCGGGGGTATGCCCCCCAGTATTCGAGGTTGATTGAAGAGAAGCCTTGAATACTTTTTAAGTTCTCCTTAGGTAGCATATAGATGTTGCCTCATTAAAAACCTTGCCAGCAAAACCCTTTTTGGGATAAAATTCGATTGAAGGAAAAGAGTGCAACACATGCTTTAAAACCTAAGGTCTTCAAGCTGGAAAATGCTTCGATTTTCTCTAAATGGACTCCTGCACATGGGTTGGTTTAAGATGTAAAATAGAAAGGGAGACGGTTATACCTTAGTGGATGTAGCGCTTTGAGCCTCGATATTTTTCAACCGCTTGCTCCGGGGACGCGGTACGGTCCTTTGCTACTTTATTCGGGTAGTAGTCGAAAGTGTAGCTCGTGATTGATACTTCACTGTTTGCTTATCCTTTGGTTCCTTAGATGTAGGAGACGTCGATACTAGTGCCACATCGTGCATCGCAAACATCTCCCTTGCTGCATTTTGTTCACCAAAAATAATTTATATTCCGTCCTTCATCGGAAACTTCATCATTTGATGAAAGGTAGATGGTATATCTCTCACACAGTGTATCATGGCCTTCCAAGCAAGGCATTGTACCTCATGTCTCTTTCGATGACATAAAACTTGACATTTTGGATTATGCCGGCCATGTTGACTGGGAGGATGATTTCCCCTTTCATTATTTTGCTTTCCATGTCGAATCTGTTGAGGACTCGAGAAGCAGGCACGATCTGGTCCAGCAATCCAAGCTGCTCCACCACCCTCGATCTGATAATGTTTGCCGAGCTACCTGGATCCACAAGTACACGCTTAATTTGAAATGTATTTACGAGGAAATAAATTACCAATGCATCGTTATGAGGCTAAGACATGGTCTCGATGTCCTCGTCACTGAATGTGAGTTCATCTTCCAGTATGTAACCTCAAGTTCGCTTCTCCCTTATGATGGATATCTTTGTTTTTTTGACAATAGGTTCCTGCGGGAAGTCGATTCCTCTAACGATTATGTGGATGACATGTTGTGGCTCATGTGTTTCATTCTTCTTGTTCGCCTCTCTTTCCCAGAACTAATTTTTGGCTCAGTCACTGAGGAACTTTTGGAGGTACCCTTTGCTGATTAGCCGGACTACTCCTTCTCGGACCCTGTGTGCCATGAAATTCATACACCAAGTTAGGATTCCTTTGCGACAGATCTGATTGTATGGGTTTTGGCCATATGGTGTCCCTGATTTTACCGATGGCGTATACAATGTTTGAAACATAAATATTGAAGTTATATTCAGATAATCGGGGTGCCTCTGTCGGTCCCGTGTGCCTGTCAAATTCGGTTCTGCTCATGAGTCCCCGAGGATTCTGACCTCGATCTATCCTTCGGTCATTTCAGGGCATGTTACTCCTTGAGGCATTTCTTCTATCTTCAGTGTATGGTTGGTACATTTCCTTGTTTGGCCTTGGTTCCTTTGCCAAAAGCTTGCTGGGGTATACCGAGCCCGATGGGGCTCCTAGTTGGTCGTCCTCAGCCTTAATCTTTAATTGATATCAGTTGTGGACATCCGACAAAGTTACAACGGGATATTCAACCAAGTTATGCTTCAGCTGCTTTGAAGTTACTGAGCTTTGTTCGTTCAAGACTTAAGTGAAGGCTTGTACTGCCCAGTCATCGGAGATCGGAAGTAATTCCATTTGCTCTATTTGGGAGCGAGATACAAACTCCTACAGAATCTCTTTTTCCCTTTGTTTTATTTTGAATACGTTGGATTTCTTTGTAGCAACCTTGATGGCACGGACAAGTGCCTTTATAAAACAATTTACTATCATGGAGAACGAGTCTATCGAATTTGGGGCTAGGTTGTGATACCACATCATGGCCTCTTTTGAAAGTGTTTCTCCGAACATTTTTAGCAGGACAAATTCAATCTCGTCGTCCTTCAAGTCGTTGCCCTTCACCGTACAAGTGTAAGCAGTGACGTGCTCGTTGGGGTCTGAGATCCCGTTGTACTTCAAAGATCGGGCATTCTAAATTTTTTCGAGATGGGCTTTGGAGCGGCATTTTGTGGGAATGGCTTTTGTACTAACTTCTTCGAATCTATACCCTTCAGGATCGGGGGTGCGCCCGAAATTTGATCGACCCTTGAATTATAGGTCTCCACCTTTTTATCATTAGCTTCTATCTTCTTTTCTCCTGATTTAATCCTCTTTGTGAGGTCCTCGGGCATCTTTATGATGGCTTGATCGACTGCTGACACATTGTTGCTTGATCTTTCTAGTACCAATTCGGCTTGAGGAGCCGTTTCCGATGTTGTTTTGCTTGGAGTTTTTTGGCGGCTTTGCAGTTGAGCAATCGCCAGCTACTGTGCCTGTAACATCTCAAGGATATCCTCTTATTCCTCCTGATCTGAGGTTTTTTGAGTTTCTTGTTGGTTTTCTTGGTGTATACTCTTGTTGGTATGGGAGCTTATATCGACGTGTTGGGCGTTGCGTGAGACCAGGTCCATAGGAATTGGTTCTAGTGCATCCTCAGGGTTTCGTGGTGGTACACCAATACCTGGAACAGCTACACCATTCTCTCCATGGTTCCCAGGACCGTTGTTTTCATGTGCATTCACTGAGTTACACATTTTGACCTGAAATCAAAGATTCTCGGACAAGAAAAAGTGTGAAAGATAACTTGCGTTATTTAGTAAACCGACAAGAAAACAATCACTATTATTTTTAGCCCCACTGTGGGTGACAAACTGTTTCCTTGAAAATGGTAATTACAATTAGATTTGATTTTGTGGTTCTAAAAATATGCGATTTATTCTTATACAAGTTATTAGGCAGTATATGCTAAGTGTGAGATAAAAAAATAAGATAAGAGCTTAAAGTTAGTGTGGCAAGCAAACCGAGTGACTGAGAATCGAGGCCTCGAGCTAGGCTATACGAGGCTTCAGGGTCGAGCTAAGCGTTAGGCTTTGGGCAGCAAATGAGGGACTAATAGTTCTAAGAGCTTTAATGAAGGCTCTTTATGATCAATGATGAGTAATAAATGAAGAACAATCAATAAAACGCAATAAATATAAGCAATGTAATAAACATAAGCTATAAAATCAAGGGAGAATATGCTTAAGCTAGTGAGCAGAGATTGTTCTTGTTCTTGTATTGAATGTTATGACCCCTTTACAAAATGACAAGGATCCCCTTTATACATGAGAGGGAATCCCAATATAGTACAGATGCATTTATTACAACGATACGTGGCTGGTACAACCATTTATTGCCACGGCACGGGCTCGTACTAGCCTAATAGACCTGGTCAGCTTTTACCACGTGCCTTGGGAACTTCCCGTTTGTCCATCATAGCCACCGATTTGCAATGCCCCAAGGTTGAACATTGAGGACCCTCGAGGTCGAACCTCGAGCTGCGCCTCGAGCCCTCTGGAGATGGTCTTGCGAAGTTTCATAATGATCATAAAATCGGACTCTCCGATTTTTGCCATATACACTTCTAGATTCTTCCTCAACTCAATCCTGCAAATTCACCATCTCCATTTTCTTCAATACCTGACTAATAGTGAAGACAAAAATTATCTTTGGTTCAATTTCTTTGCCCGAAAACTCTTTCTTCGTCTCCGGTCAAAGAGTATAGCTATTGATGACCAATTTTTACCCTCCCTTTTAAAATTAATTTATTTATATTTAGCAATTTAAAATAAATATTTTAAAAGTATTTTCTATCAATAAGCACATATTTTACAAATTAATTCAGTATTAGTTTTTGAAATTCATCACTTAGTATTAGTATTATTTAATTACAAATATATATACTATTTTAAGATTATTAAAATAAATTCTGTACATAGGTTCTATAATTAATTTAGTAAATTACTCTTAAATTTCTGGTTAATTAGATTACTAAGTGAAAATTCAAAATTACTGTTACAATTTAGAAAAATAAAGTATTTTTACAAATAATTAATTACAATAATTAGTAGTATTTAATAATTATAATTTTATTGTATTTCATTAACAATAATTAAGCTTAATTAAATTAATTATAAAAGGGTTAAAGACCGAAATGGCTACAATTGCAATTCATTAATTAAATACAAAGTGGTCATCAATTAAATTAGTTTTGGCCCAATACCAAGCCCAACCCCTCATCTAACCCAGTCCAAACGACCTCTTCATTCCAAGTTGGCAATTCGCCCCAAACCATTTGAACCAATCAATGCATGCCACTTCGCGCATCCTTATCACTTACAAAACAAACACAAATCATCTCGGCCGTCCATTTTTATGATCAACAAACCATAATTTTTACTCTATTTCCTCCTAAATGTTTCAAGCACCTAGAGATTTAATCTCAACCGTTGGATCGCAAGGATCCAACAGCCATCAAAATTCACTATAAAAATCATTTAAACCTGAAATGTCTAGAGCGTTGATCTCAAAGATCAACGACTAAGATCCCATCTCCCTAACTTAAACCTAGAGACACCCCCCATATATCCCAAAACCCTAATCATTCTTCATCTCACTCGGCCGCCTCTCTTTCTATTTCCCATATCTTTTCTCTCAACCTCACAAACCTATCAGTTATCAAACTTTATACAAATTAGTGCAAAGTCACAAATTGATCAGAGATTTCATCTCTTTTGCCTTCCGAATCCAAGAATCTCACTGTTATTTCCCCTTTTTCTCACTTAATATGAGACATCAGAGACTAACCCCCCAAGCCTGAAACACCATTCCATCTTTTCTTTCATATCAAACTCAGAGTCAAATTGCTTTATCCCTAGGCTTGAAAGTTGAGACCATATTTCCATTCTTATTGATAGATATTGTAATGACCCAGCCGGTTGTTTTGAGAGTTAGAGCCTCAATCCTCTATTCACTACTTCCCCCGTATCTATTTATGGTATTGTGATGTGCCGGGAGGTTTCATTTTGGTTCTTGGAGTGTTTTTGGACACTTAGTGCCTAAACAAAGGCTTAAGTCTTAGAATTTGGACTGTAGTCACAACTATATGAAGACGACGTCGTAATGGAGTTCCATTGATTTCGTTATCTCCTACGGGTAATTTTGGGCTTAGTGCATGACCGAATTGTGTTTTGGAGGTTCGTAGCTCATTTAGGCTTGAAATGGCAAAAGTCGAATTTTTTGAGATTTGGACCGAAAGTGGAATTTTTGATATCAAGATCGGATTCCGATTCCGGAAGTTAGTAGGTCCGTAGTGTTGAATATTACTTGTGTGCCAAATTTGGGATCAATCGGACGTGGTTTGGTTAGTTTCGGCATCGGTTGTCGAATTTGAAGTTTCAAATTCATTAAGTTTGGATTGGAGGGTGATTTGTGTTTTTAGCATTGTTTGATATGATTCGAGGTCTCGACTAAATTTGTATGGTGTATTAGGATTTGTTGGTACATTTGGTTGAGGTCCGGGGTCCTCAGGTGAGTTTCAGGTGCTTAACGGTATGGGATTTAGACTTATGCAATTTCTAAAGTTGCTGCACCTAGTGTTTTCGCACCTGCGCTCTTGGGACATAGGTGCAAATCCGCAGAAGCGGATTTGGTCTTGTCCATCTAGGATCACAGGTGAGGCGATTGGTCCACAGAAGCGATAGAGGACCACAGGAGCGGGCTCGCAGGTGTGGCCTAGTGCTCGCAGATGCGGTCCCAACACATTTAAGTTTCCATCGCACCTGCGATGGATTTTTCGCAGATGCGGTTGAAGGCTTGTAGAAGCAAAATATCTGGCAGAAAAAGGGCTAAGTGAGAGGGTTTGAATTCATCCTTAGTTTTTGGACTTGAGAGCTTGGAAATGGCGATTCTTTGAGGGATTTTCAGAGACAGCTTTGGGGTAACGATTCCTAAGTTGTTTTTGGTTGTACTCCATTTCCGTAGTTGTTTTTTAATTAAATTAAGGAGTTTGGGTGAGAAGTTGGGAAACTGGGGGAAGTTCTTCAACCGAATTTTTGAGTTTTGATTGGGATTTAGACATCAGATTTGGATAATTTTGGTACAAGTGAACTTGTGAGTGAATGGCTGTTTATAATTTGTAACTTTTAACCGATTCCGAGACGTGGTCCCGGGGAGGCTTTTTGGGCGATTTTCCAATTTCTTGCATTAATTTTGATTTCATTAGCTAGATTAGTTTCTTATAGTTACATTAATGTAATTGATTTTGGCTAGATTTGGGCCACTCGGAGCCGGATACTCGTCGGAAAGGCATTGTGATTGATTGATTGAGCGTGGTTCGAGGTAAGTGGCTCATATAACCTTGTATGGGGTAACCCCCCTTAGGATTTAGTACTGTTTTTTACATATGAGCACCGTGTACGTGAAGTGACGACTGTGTACACGGGCTACTTGTTTCAAAACTCCGTTTTCATTAAGTATAATACCTATTTCCCCTTAATTGAGCTACAGACCTTGTCTAGTTTAGAACAACATGTCTACATGTCTTAACTTCCTATTTGAATTTTGTGCAGCATGTTTAGTAAATTTCCTGCTTCTTCCTTGAATTGTACAAAGCCTAAATTGTGGGATTCCGTGTTGTAGTAGTATTTCTATTGTTTGAGCTTCATATTTACTTTGTGACTATGGAACGACATTCCGCGAGATCCCCCTGTACTGCATATTTACTTTGGGACTATAGAACGGTATTCCAGGAGATTCCCTTGCACTACATATTTACATTGACTACGGAACGGTATTTAGGGAGATCCCCATGCACATTTACGTTTGGGACTACGAGACGGTATCCTGGGAGATCACCTGTTGTTATTTCTGTGTTTTGAACTGTTGCCTTTCTATGATTCCAGATTTGTTAAATTACAATAGTTATTTTTACTATAATATTTCATTCTATCTTATTTTATTATATATACACCAATAGGGCCCTAACCTGATCTCGTCACAACTCGACCGATGTTAGGCTTGGCACTTATTGGGTACCATTGTGGTGTACTCATGCCCTTCCTGGCACATGTTTCTTGTGCAAATCTAGGTATCACTTATCAACCGCATTATCAGTAAGGCGAGCTAGGTGTAGAGACTTCAAGGTATATCTGCCACATCCGCATACCTCTGAGTCCCTATCCACTCTTCCTCATGTCAAACACTTCATGTATTTCCTTTATTAGACTCTGGAGTAATGAAATACTATTTTCTCTATGTAGTTTGTGACTTATGATATTTCGGGTTTTGATAGAGTTTATGTATATTTCGAGAGTGATTATTATATATGCTGAGTGGTATATTAATTTCTTATTAAAATTTACCTGTTAGTTGTTAGCTTTCATATTTTTATTTCATTTTCCTCAAATGTTAGGATTACCTAGTCGTAGAGACTAGGTGCCATCACGACAGTTCATGGAGGGAGAACTTGGGTCACAACAAGTTGGTATTAGAGCTTTAGGTTCATAGGAGTCATGAGTCACAAGCCGGTTTATTAGAGTCTCACGGATCAGTACAGAGATGTCTGTACTTATCTTTGGGAGGCTATGGAACTGTTAGGAAAATTCCACCTCATTTGATTCCTTGTCGTTTGAGAATATTGACTTGAAATTCTAAATCTCTGTCTTTTATTCTCTCACACATGGTGAGGACACATGCAACCAAAGATGGCCAGGAACCTGCTCCTTTTGCTAGAGCTTCCAGAGGCCGAGGCCGGGGTAGAGATCGAGGACACCCATGTGGTGCAACCAGAGCACCTGAACGAGCTACTATAAAGGAGACACCTATAGCTCCAGTCGGAGCGCATACACCTGAGGTGCCAACTACGGCTACACCAGTTCTTCGGGAGACCCTTGCACAGTTGTTGAGCATGTATAGTACTCTAGCTCAGGCAGGGTTGATTCCACTTGATCCAGCCATATCTCAAGTCGGGAAGGAGCACAGACTCCCATCACTCGCACCCCAGAGCAGTAAGTTCTGGTTGATCAGATTCCAGAGATTATACTGGTACCACCTATAGCCCCAGTTCAGCCTGAGGTTAGGGCAGCAACTTCAGAGGAGGAGCAACGTAGGCTCGAAAGCTACAAGAAGTATGACCCTCCTACATTCAGTGATCTAGCATCAGAGGATGCTCAGGGATTTCTAGAGGAGTGCCATCGTATCCTCTATACTATGGTCATAGTGGAGTCGAGTGTAGTTTCTTTCACTACTTTTTAGCTTTAAGGAGTAGCCTATCAGTGGTGGCGTACTTATGAGTTGGAAAATCCAGATGAGGCAGCTTCCCTTATATGGACTAAGTTCTCGAATATGTTTTTGAGATAGATGTCCCTTCATAGCCTCAGAGACGCATGGCACGTGAAGTTTGAGCAGTTGCGCCATGGTGCTATGATTATTTTAGAGTATGTAGTCCATTTCAGTGACTGTTCTAGACATGCACCAACCTTGGTTTCTATAGTTCGAGAGAGAGTTCGTCGGTTATTGAGGTACTCATTCCTAACATCAGGACTAGTATGGACTAGGAGTTAGAGATATATATCTCGTATCAGCAGGTGGTGAGTATTACTAGGAGAGTAGAGGGCATACTTGCTTAGGATAGGGAGGAGAGAGAGGCTAAGAGGTCTCTAGAGTCTGGCCATTATTCTGGTTCCCATGCCCCAACTACGGTTCATCATAGTAGGGGCTATGTGAGTTGCCCCATTCATTCTACTCTTCCAGCCGTCAGTGGTATTCCAGCTCCTCCTAGACCTCAGGAGCCTTATTATGCACCTCTAGTATCTATTGTGCCTTCTGTACGGGGTGTTATCAGTAGTCAATCCAGTAGACCTGGCCCAAGTAATCCACAGTAGCCACGCCCTCCCAGAGCATATTTTGAGTATGGAGACACTCCCCATGTGGTGAGGGATTGCCCAGACTTAGTAGGGGTGCACCTCCACATACTTCTCAACCACAGCGTGCTCCACATGGTTCTCATGCTATAGTTACAGCACCAGCTGCCACTCCACCTACTCAGCCAGCTCGAGGTGGAGGTCGAGGAGGTAGAGGTTGCCCTAGAGGGGGAGGCAAAGCCATATACTATGCCCTTCCTTCTCGTATAGAGGCTATTATTTCTGATTCTATCATCACATGTATTGTCTGTCATAGAGATGCATCGGTTCTATTCGATCTAGGATCCACGTATTCCTATGTTTCCTCTTATTTTGCCCGTATTTGGGCATATCTCGGGATTCTTTGACTTCCCTATTTATGTGTCTACTCTTATGAGAGATTCTCTTATTGTAGACAACGTGTTTCGGTCGTGTTTGATTACTCCTAGTGGTTTTGAGACCAGAGCCAATTTATTATTGCTTAGCATGGTAGATTTTGATCTTATCTTGGGCATGTACTGGTTGTCACCCCATTATGCTATTCTTTATTGCCATAGCAAGATCGTGACGCCGACTATGTCGGGTTTATCGTGATTAGAGTGGAGGGGTACTTTAGATTACACTCCTATAAGAGTTATTTCATTTCTTAAAGCTCAACAAATATTTAGAAGGGGTGTGACGCATATCTAAAGTATTGATACCCCTACAGTCAAGTCAGTCCCAGTAGTGAGGGATTTCCCTGGTGTGTTTTTAGCTGATCTTTCAACCATGCCGCCCGATAGAGATATTAATTTGGCATTGATTTGCTGCCGGGCACTCAGCCCATCTCTATTCCTCCTTATCGTATGGCCCCTCCAGAGTTGAAGGAGTTGAAGGAACATTTGCAGGAATTTCTTGATAAGGGCTTCATTCATCCAAATGCGTCACCTTAGGGTGCTCATGTCTTGTTTGTGAAGAAAAAAATGGTTCTATACGTATGTGCATCGATTATCACCAGCTGAACAAAGTTACAGCGAAGAACCGGTATCCTTTGCCTCATATTGATGACTTTTTTGATCAGTTATAGGGTGCCCGAATGTTTTCCAAGATTGATTTGCATTCATGTTATCATCATTTAAATATTTGGGAGCTAGTTATCTCGAAGATTGCTTTCAAGACTCGGTATGGTCATTATGAGTTCCTTATGATGTCATTGGGCTGACCAATGCCCAAGCAGCATTTATGCATTTGATGCACATTACATTTCGGCCTTATCTTGAATCATTCGTCATTGTCTTTATTGACGACATTCTGAAGTACTCCTGGAGTCGGGAATATCATGAGCAACACCTAAGGACTGTGCTTCAGACCTTAACAGAGAAGAAATTATGCAAAGTTCTAAAAATGTGGGTTCTGGTTGAATTCCTTTGCATTTTTGGGTCATATGGTGTCGAGTGAAGGGATCAAAGTAGATCCGATAAAGTGGAAGTGGTGTAGAGTTGGCCCAAACCATCCTCAGCTATAGAGATTTAGAGCTTTCTTGGTTTAGCGGGGTACTACCGTCGATTTGTTGAGGGATTCTCAACTATTGCAGCACCTATGACCAGGCTGACCCGGAAGGGTGTTCCATTCAGGTGGACGGAGGAGTGCGAGGAGAGCTTTCAAAAGCTCAAGACAGCTTTGCCTACATCCCTAGTATTGGTATTACCTTCAGGTTTGGGGTCTTATATCATTGCGAGTTGGACTCGGCACGGTGTTGATGCATGACTGTAGGGTGTTTGTCTACACATCTAGATAGCTGAAGGTGCATGAAAAGAAATATCCTATCCACGACCTTGAGTTATCTACTATTGTTCATGCCTTAAAGATCTGGAGGCATTATTTGTATGGTGTCCCTTATGAGATCTACACTTATCACCAGAGTTTGCAACATCTGTTCATGCAAAAAGATCTAAATTTGCGTCAAAGGAGGTGGTTAGAGTTGCTTAAGCATTATTATATCACCATTTTGTACCACCCTGGGAAGGCCAATGTGGTGGCCAATACTTTGAGTCGCCGGGCAGAGTGTTTGGGGAGTTTAGCATATCTACCAGCAGCAGAGAGGCCCATGGCATTAGATGTTCAGGCCTTAGCCATCCAGTTTGTGAGATGTGGATATTTTTGAGTCGAGTCGAGTATTGTCTTGTGTGGTCTCTCTGTATTCTCTTTATGATCGTATTAGGGAGCGTCAGTATGATGACCCCCATCTGCTTGTCCTAAAGGACACAGTCCAGCACGATGATTCTAAGGAGGTTACTGTTGGGGATGATGGTGCATTGAGGATGCAGGGTCAGCTATGTGTGCCTAATGTAGATGATTTGCATGAGTTGATTCTTCAGGAGGCTCATAGCTCGTGGTACTCTATTTATTCAGGTGCCACGAAGATGTATCAGGACTTGTAGCAACATTATTAGTGGAGGAGGATGAAGAAAGACATAGTGGAGTATGTTTCTCAATGCCTAAATATCAAGCACGTGAAGTATGAGCATCAACGACCGAGTGGGTTGCTTCAGAAGTTAGAGATACCGAAATGGAAATGGGAGTGGATCACTATGGATTTTACCGTTGGACTTCCATGGACTCAGCAGAAGTTTGATGCAATTTGGTGATTGTGGATAGGCTGACCAAGCCAGCTTATTTCCTTCCTATAATGACTGCATATTCTTCCGAGAAGCTGGCTCGAGTTTATATCTGCGAGATTGTTAGACTTCACGACGTGCCGGTATCTATCATCTCTGACCGGGGTACGCAGTTTACCTCATGGTTCTAGAGAGCCATATAATATGAGTTGGGTATTAGGGTGGAGCTGAGCACAACATTTAATCCTTAGATGGACGGACAGTTCGAGTGCACTATTCAGATTCTTGAGGATATGCTCCGAGTGTGTGTGATGGGTTCGGAGGTTCTTGGAATCAGTTCTTGCCACTTGCGGAGTTTGCCTACAATAACAGTTATTAGTACAACATTCAGATGGCATAGTATGTGGCTCTGTATGGTAGACGGTATCGGTCCCCAATGGGTTGGTTCAAGCCGGGCGAGGCCAGATTATTGGGTACAGACTTGGTTCAGGATGCCTTGGAGAAGGTTAAGGTGATATATGATAGACTTCGTATAACCCAGTCTAGATAGAAGAGTTATGCGGACCAAAAGGTTCGTGATGTTACATTCATGGTTGGGGAGCGGGTGTTACTCCGGGTTTCTCCTATTAAAGGTGTTATGAGGTTCGAAAAGAGGGGCAAGCGGAGCCCAAGGTTTATTGGTCTCTTTGAGGTATTGCGGCAAGTTGGGGAGGCTGCTTATGAGCTTGCCTTGCCTCCCAGCCTGGCAGCAGTTCATATGGTATTTCATGTTTCGATGCTCCGAATGTATCACGATGATCCGTCTCATGTGTTGGATTTTAGTTAAGTCAAATTGGATAGGGATCTATCTTATGTTGAGGAGCCGGTGGCTATTTTGGACAAACAGGTTCAAAAGATGAGGTCAAAGAACATTGCATCAGTAAAAGTTCAGTGTCGGGGACAGCCGGTCGAGAAGGTGACTTGGGAGACCGAGAAGGATATGCGCAGCTATTACCCTTATCTTTTCACCACTTCAGGTATTTATCTGTGCACATTCGAGGACAAATAATTATTTTGGGGGGGGGGGGGCGTAATCGAGAGTTAGAGCCCTGATCCCCTATTAAATGGTTCCCCTATTTCTATTTCTTCTATTGTGACGTGCCAGGAGGTTTCATTGTAGTTCTTGGAATGTTTTGGGACACTTAGTCCCTAAACAGAGGCTTAAGTCTTAGAATTTGGATCGTAGTCGAAACTGTGTTAAAACGACTCTGGAATAAATTTCGTCGATTCCCTTAGCTCCGTTGGGTATTTTGGGCTTAGGGGCGTGTTCAGATTATGTATTGGAGGTCCGTAGCTCATTTAGCCTTGAAATGGCGAAAGTTGAATATTTGGAGATTTGGACTGGTAGTGAAATTTATGATATTGAGGTTGGATTCTGATTCCGTAAGTACGAGTAGGTCCGTAGTGTTGAATATGACTGGTGAGCAAAATTTAGGGTCAATAAGATGTGGTTTGGTTAGTTTCGGCATCGGTTGTCTCATTTGAAGTTTCAACTTCATAAAGTTTGAATTTGAGGGTGGTTTGTGTTTTTAGCATTGTTTGATGTGATTCGAGGGCTTGACTAAGTTCGTATGGTATTTTAGGATTGGTTGGTATGTTTGGTTGAGGTCCCGGGGACCTCGGGTGAGTTTCAGGTACTTAGCGGAATGGGATTTGGACTTATGCAATTTTTGAAGTTGCTGCACCTGGTGTTTTCGCACCTGCGCTCTTTGGCCCGTAGGTGCGAAGCTACAGAAGCGGTCATGAAGCCGCAGAAGCAGATTTGGCTTTGTCCAACTGGGATCGTAAGTGCAGTGATTGGTCCGCAGAAGCAGTACAGGACCGCAAGAGGGGGCTCCCAGATGTGGTCCCAACCCATTTAAGTTGCCTTCGCACCTGCGATGGATTTTCCGCAGGTGCGGGTCCGCAGATGCAGTTGAAGGCTCGGAGAAGAGAAATCTCTAGCAGAAAAAGGGCTAAGTGCGAGGATTTGAATTCATTCTTTATTTTTGGACTTGAGAGCTCAGAAATTGGCGATTCTTCAAGGGAGTTTCAGAGAGAGCATTGGGGTAACGATTCCTAACTCATTTTTGGTTGTATTCCATTAATCCATAGTTGTTTTCTTCATCAAATTAAGGAATTTGGGTGAGAAGTTGGGAAAATGGGGGAAAAGTTCTTCAACCAAATTTTTGAGTTTTGATTGGTATTTAGAGATCGGATTTGGATTTGGTACGAGTGAACTAGTGAGTGAATATGTGTTCATAATTTGTGACTTTTACCCAATTCCGAGACGTGGGACCAGGGAGGCTTTTTTGGCGATTTTCCAATTTCTTGTGTTACCTTTGATTTTATTAGCTAGATTAGTTTTTTTATAGTTATATTTATGGTATGTAATTGATTTTGGCTAGATTTGAGCCACTCGGAGCCGGATATTCATGGGAAAGGCATTGTAACTAATTAATTGAGTTTGGTTCGAGGTAAGTGGCTTGCCAAACCTTGTGTGGGGGAACTCCCCTTAGGATTTGGTATTGTTTTTAATATATGAGCGCCATGTACGTACAGTGACGAGTGTGTACACGGGATACTTGTTGAAAAACTCCATTTTCATTAAGTAAAATACATGTTTCCCCTTAACTGAGCTACACTAGCATATGTAATTACCATGTTTAGTTTAGAACAACATGTCTACGTGTTTTAACTGCCTATCTAAATTCTGTGCAACATGTTTAGTGAATTTCCTGCTTCTTCCTTGACATGTACATAGCCTAAATTGTGTTATTCCGTGTTGTAGTTGTATTTCTATTGTTTGAGCTGCATATTTACTTTGGGACTATGGAACGGTATTAAGGGAGATCCCCCGATACTGTATATTTACTTTGGGACAAAGGAACTGTATTCTGGGAGATACCCTACACGACATATTTACTTTGGGACTACGGAACAGTATTCTGGAAGATCCCCCCTGAAAATTTAAGTTTGGGGCTACGGGACAGTATCCAGGGAGATCGATTGTTGTTATTTCTGTGTTCTGAGCTATTTCCTTTCTATGATTATAGTTTTATTAAATTATAATATTTATTTTTACTATAATATTTCAATATGTCTTATTTTATTATATATACACAGTATGGCCCTGACCTAATCTCGTCACTACTTGAACGAGGTTAGGCTTGACGCTTACTGGGTACCATTGTGGTGTACTTATGCCCTTCCCTGCACATGTTTCGTGTGTAGATCTAGGCACCACTTATCCGCCGCATTATCAGTGAGGCGAGCCAGCTGTAGAGATGTTAAGGTATATTTTCCACGTCCGCAGACCTTGTAGTCCCTATCCACTCTTCACCATGTTAAACACTTCTTGTATTTCCTTTTTTGGACTCTGGAGTAATGAAATACTATTTTCATTGTGTAGTTTATGACTTATGATATTCCAGGTTTTGGGAGATTTAAGTATATTTCGATAGTTATTATTGTATATACCGATCGACATCTTAATTTCTTATTTAAATTTACCTGTTAGTTGTTAGATTTCATGTTTTAGTTTCACTTTTTACAAATGTTAGGCTTACCTAGTCGTGGGGACTAGGTGCCGTCATGACAGTTAACGGACGGAGAACTTGGGTCGTGACAGATATTCAAAACCCCAAATTCGAAAACCCTAGACCAAATCGTGCAAGGGTCAAATCTCTGAGACCCGCCTCTATTTTGTTAAATCTATGGCATGCATGAGCATATCTCAGAATCTAACCATGGTTATTCGAGGTCCATAGGTCAAACACCGTGACATATGGATATTGAAACTTTATTCGGCGGTCCTTACCTTCATTGGTCGACTTCTCTCCTCTCAAGTAAAAATCACTATCCGATTTTGAATCCTCTGAAACCTCAAAGCCTTCAATAGCTACTATAAATAGGAGCCTTCAATGCTCTTACCTAACACGGACCCACCACGAACCACTGAAGAAAAAAAATAAAAATGTTTCAATCCTCTAAGAAATTTAGGATTCAAAATGTTATGTTTTCTTACTATTTCCTTTTCTTTCATTTGCTGAGTACTATCACTGGTTAAAACTTGGGTTTCTGGGGTCTTAAGCAATTGAAAAGAGTTTTCGTTTGGTCTGCTGCTCTAAAACACGTCAGCACATCTCTCATTCTTCTCTTTTGTTCGTCTCTTTCGAATGCTGCAAATATATTAGTTATATTTTGAGTATTACAGTTGTTTTATGTTTTTAAGTATGTTAATGCTGGTGTTATGTTATGTTTAATGGCTACTATTTGTCCTGCCTTAAGTCTTTAATCAATGACTGACTAAACAATTAATTTATTCCTGCTGATTTATGTTCCTGAGTTTCCAACAGTCTACACGTTTAAGTTATTATATGTTCATGTTCACATGAACCTCATAGCTTTCATTGATTTGCAGCAACCTTTTCCTTATCTGTTGCATCCCTGTAGTTTATGAGTTTAGAAGTTGAGCTTATTATTTGATAATTATGGCTGAATGAAACTGAAGGTGTTAAGTTTATATCTTTTATCCTTTAACCTTAAACATGAACTCTAAGTATTTATATGTTTCCTTCTCTACTTGTGTTTGTTAAGTTATTTCTGAGTAGCTACAATGGTCTTTTACTTTGTCTAGTTGTTGTTTCTTCTGTTGATCTACCCTTGTTTGAATTAAACTATCTTCTCTTCTTCCAGGATTCCTGTTATATACATCTATTAAGGCTAAGTTATCTTTCCTCATAATACAATCATGATCATGTTTCCCTTTTTTGTTATAAGGCTGATAACTTTTTAGGCTAATCTTGATTATTTTCTTGATTAGTCAACATCTTCAACTGCATACTTACTTGGTATCATACCTACTGTCATTTATCTTTTAGGGTTATCATTAATCTTTGAAAAAGCTGGCATACATTTTATCTTTAAGATTGTCTTCCCTTAAAAATGATCTAGTTACTCTGATATAACCAAGTGATAACTTGTAAAAAATAGAAGCATAATTATTTTCGTATTCATGTACTAACCTAGACTTAGGTTGAGTTATACATGTTCTAGTGCAATATCTTTCCTTTATCTGTAAATCTCTCTCCTCATGACATGCTTAATCCAATTCTATAAATGTATAAAGTTTCCCTTGTCTACATAAGATCATCACTGATTTGAAGTGTTTAAGTAGCTAACTGGATACTGCATGTCCTTACTTAGTTCCTGATTTCATATCTTGTCTAGAATCACTCAATTCCTTTCCCTATTGTTAATTTTAAAATCAATTCTGACTCCCTAAGATCTTATGAGGACCTTTGCTGATGCTATTTGAACATGATGATTTGTTTGAAGTCAACACTATTAGGAATATGATTCTGTAGAGATCCTTAAGGATTCCATATTTTGATCTGTGAACTTGCAGACCAACTGAAAGGCTTGATCATGTCTTAGATGTCTTTAACAACATCTGTAAATAATTAGTTATAACTTTATTGCTTGAATTTTCAATGTTGATTCTCTTTAAAAAGTGTTAAGATAGTAGTACCAACTTATGTATGTGCTGAAATCAAAAATCAATCAGTTCACACTAGGATTGCTACACACAAGAAACCTTTGTATATGTTGGGTTGGTTCTGTATAGCTTTCCCTTTCTTTGGAATATTGCTTTGCTCTAAATTAAGACTTTTGTAGTATGCTTATGATGCTTCTGTTCCTCACATGTATGTGTTTCAAAGTCAGATCTTTAGAATTCATGTGATATATATTTGTTTGGTAATCCAGCGTGGACCATATGTTCTTATGTTACAAGGAAAAATGTATATTTTGTGGTAGATAATACTATAGCATTTGGTTTACATTGAAAGGGCCTCATTGGCATTTAAACCCATGAGAAAAATATATTGTTAGTATTTAAGGGTATTTGGGAGTGGAGTTCGACTCTAGGTTAGGCTGCCCTCCCTGGCATAAGCATTATCCTGGGCCTTGAGTCCTTTGAGAACTTTGAAGTGTCCGGGGATTCAAAGGGAGCATCAACCTTGAGTGCGATTTCCTCCTTAGCCCTTAATTCATTGACACATTTAGTTCTTTGGGGGTTTAATATTAATGACAATAAAAGATTTTCAGTGTGAGTTATTTGCTAAGTAGAACCACAACATTAATATAATTTTCCACAGTATTGATTATTTCTTGTTTCAATTATTTGTTTATGTACATGTCATATATGCTTTGAATATGTTGAGAATGTGGAATATATTTCTGAAGACCTTCTTTTATTCTTTTTGGGCATGTATACATTTGGACCTGCTGAGTTCCTAAGGAACTCAGACCCGAACTAGCCTCGCTGCATTTCTTGAAGAGTCCAGTCCGCTATAGACGCACCTCTCAATTGCTGGGCCAACCTTATTGAGGCCCAACCATCAGAGTCCAGTCCTCTCTCCCTTTTTCTTTCATTATTGCTCATTATTTTCGTAGCTTAGTTTCTCTCTCCCTATTTATTTCGTTATTGCTCATTATTTCCATAGCTTAGTTTACTAGCTTTGTTATTTTCACGTATTGCCTTTGTTATTTTATCATATTTTATTCTCATGTATTTAAAACTCATACAATAGATCATGTACTTTACTTTCTCTAATATTACATGAAACATAGGTAAACTTTAACTAATATAGGACTTAAAGGAAAATAACTAGTAATTAATCTTCGTCTCCCGTTAATTATAACTTCTTCATCTTGTACACTCACCCTTCTTAAAGATTTTGAAGCTCAGGTCCTTAATCAGAATAATGGCCCATTTTCAGAGAAACTTAGGAAAGAATCATAGGTCTTTGCTAACAAGAAATGAAACCAGTTTTTTTAAGAAAAACAGTAATGAACGATCACTCAAATTGAATTTTCAAAGATTCGCCTTCTTCGGAATTTTTAAAACGAAGGTACATTTAGAATCAAATCACTTTTCTTACGTACATCATTTAAAAATTCTACAATCATCTGTTCTTCAAAGGTAATTATTTTTATAATTCAATAATTACAAGCCTTAAAATATAGACCGTTTCTTAACCTTCAATAACTTTTTTACAATCCTACATCCCTTCTAAGTCTTATATATACTCCCTTTATTATATAGTAAGCCACGTCTTAGTAGTAACTAAGCATAGTATAAATAACGAATTTCTTAAAATTAGTCTAAGTCTTATGGAGCTACCTAAGGTATATTTAAGGGGTGTCTAACACCTTTCCCTTAGAAGAACAAAAATCCTTACCCATAATCTCACCGGTTTGCAGTACTATAATAAACATAACTTAGTAATTAAATAGGTACCCTAATATACCTTTAAATATTAGGTGGTGACTCTCTTTCATCAACAACAGAAAAATCGCGAGTTGAATCCTGCTTGACTAGTGAAAAAATAGGGTGCAATACAAATCGCCTTCAAATTTTTGTAACTACTTAGGTGCAAATACCAAAGTGATATCTTATCCCCAAAATACGACAAATGATTCAAGAAATTTTTAATATGCCTCAAATAATAGTTCTAAAGAACTCTTAAATCAAGTGCTTTTGTCCAATTTAAGAAGGAATGAAGAAATAGCTTGAAAAAGAGTGAATATAAAGAGTCAAAAGATGGAGGCGTTGAAATTATCAGATCTTCCGGCTACTGGAATAGGTATTTATTAGCAGTTCGGCCCGTTATTTTATAAAATTTATACCGTATCAATATTTTGGTTACTCTACTTCATATAACAAAAATTAAACTTTTGCTAACCATCCCAATCATCTTAGTTTCTATTTAATATCAATTAATTTTTGGTATTTTTCTTAAAATATCATGTAAGGTTTGCTAGTAAAAGTTACGATGAGATAACATACGTATTTATATAGGACTTTGACAAAACTCTTTAAATATTTTAATTGTTTAAAAAGGATGAAACTGGGGAGTAAAAAAGATGGTCAGAACAAAGATCAATTCTACTATTCTGCAATAGCTTAAAAAATATTAAGAAAAGAAGATAAATATAAATCACATAACTAGGCATATTTAAATCAAGTTGGGATGCAATAATATAGTTTATTATAAGATTAAATATCCAATAAGAGAAATCTAAATTATACAAGAAGAAATATATTTAATATCTTGTAGCTTCCTACTTAACTCGCTAGAATACCTTGTGGTTTGCTACTCAAGATGCTGAAACTATTTTTTTTTAGGTAATTAAAATTTTATTTATCACCGATAATCTTTACATTTCATAGCCTTCTTTATAACTCAGCAGCTATATCTATCAGAAACTCAAGAAAATAATTTCATCCTACATACTGTGTCTAATGAAATATAAAATGTTGAACTAAATTACTAATTCCTTTTGTAGCTCTCACATTACATATGTAGGCTATTTCTCTAGCTATGCTATCCACACTTCTGTTTTTCTTTTGAAATATTCTCATGTTCATTTCAATCCAGACACCATATGTTACCTCTGCATAAACCATTATTGTACAATTGTGCTCCATAGGATCCGCTCTTAGTTCTCTCTATTATTCATTCTTGATGTTGCCCCTAGTTATCTCCAATTACTTCTAGCCTTTTCATCTATTGCAGTTCCTTTTGCCACACTGCTTTAGTAAAGAAGCAGTTCACAAACAGGTGATCTCTAGTTTCATCATGCAGCTGACATAGGGAACAGATTGGATCCACATTGACTCTCCATTTAATCAATCTATCTATAGTTAGAAGCTTACCCTGCATCTATAGCCACATTGTGAATATTGCTTTTGGTCTAGCTTTATTTTTGAACATCAGAGACTTCCAAGTAACTCTTGTACTATTTCCCAACAACTGATAATAAAACTGGCTGATCATGCTCTTTTTGTCCTGCTGCCTATGTTGAATTTGTTGTAGGACTGTTCTGGCACTTAAAATCTGCCTCACTATCCATCTTGCTTGTTGTGGGATGACCATGTCTTCTATCCTTTTATCGTCGATGTAGTATGCATGAATCCATTTTATCCATAAACTATCTCGTTTTCTAGCTACATCCCAACATAGTTTTGTTATAGCTGCCATGTTCCATACTTGTAAATTAATCAAACTATAGCCCCCTCTTGATTTAGGTGTACACATCCTATCCCAAGCCACCAAGGACTTCTTTGTAATGGTGTTGATCCCAGACCAAATATAACTTCTACAATAAGCCTCTATCATCTTCATAACTTTCATTGGTAAGTTGAAAAGCTGAGACCAGTATGATTGGATACCAAATAGGATGGTTTGAACCAGCAACACTCTTCCAGCATAAGAGATATTTTTGGCAGCCCATGAAGATATCCTAGCAACTATCTTTTCTATTAAAGGATTCCACTGTATCATGGATAGTTTCTTGGTAGCAAGAGGAATACCAAGATATTTAAATGGTAACTCTCCTATTGTGTAGCCCAACTTCTGAATAATTTCCACCTTAGCACTCTGTTGTACTCCACCAAAATACACTGAGCTCTTTTTCAAATTTGCCTGTAAACCAGACACTTGAGAGAAATGATTGAAGAAGTCTTGAATATGAGAGATAGAATTGAGATCACCCTTAGCAAATATCAAGAGATCATCTGCATAGCTTAAGTGGATAATCCCTAACTTTGCACACTTCGGATGGAACTTAAAGTCTTTCTCCTCCTTCAATTTGTTAAGCTTTGTACTAAGATACTCCATTACAATTGCAAACAAGAAAGGAAAAATAGGATCACCTGGTCTTAGGCCTTTGGCAGTCTCTCCATTAACCATAATAGTGTAGTTTACAGATGTCACACATTCTATTTTCTAATTCACAAATCTTTCTGGGAATCCCATTTCAATCATGACTTGTTCTAAAAAACTCAATTCAACTGAGTCGCAGGCTTTTTGAAGGTCAATCTTGATCATGCATTTGGCAAAAATATTCTTCCGTGTGTAAGCTTTGACTAGCTTATGAGCTAATATAATGTTGTCTTCTATCCTCCTTCCAAGAATGAAATCGGATTGAGCTTCACTTATCACTGTGATATCATTTTTTGGATTCTGCCAGCTAGGACTTTAGAAATTAGTTTGCACAGCATGGTGCAACAAGAAATAGGTTTGTAGTCTTTTATTGTACTAGGATTGGCCATTTTAGGAACCAAAGTAATGGAAGTACAATTCACTACTTTATACCATTTCCCAGTACTGAATAACTCTTTAACTGTTTGGCTGACTTCATTTGTGACAATCACCCATGCCTTCTTGAAGAAATAAGCATTGTAGCCATCAATTCCTGGTGCTTTGTCACTGTCAATAGCACATAATCCATTATAGATCTCTTGGTCATTCACCTCAACACATAGAGAAAGTTTTTGTAGTTGTGATAGTTTTGGCTCATTCTTTATGATCACTTTGTCAAGCAGGTGGAGATTTAGCTGCTGATCCCATTAGAGATTTATAGAAATCTACCATTTCCTGCTTTATGATGTCAGGATAACAAGTTTATCTCCCATGATTGATATAAGTTCATTTATTTGCTTTCTCTAACTTCTTTCCTTCATCACAGCTGCAAAGTATTTTGTATTAGAGTCTCCCAGTTTGATCCATTTAGTTCTTACTTTCTACCTTAATACACTTTCTTCAATAAGGGTCCATCTCTCTAAGCTCTGCAACAGGCTTTTCTCTTCTTCAATCAGAGTGTTATTATAGGCTGTATTTATCTTCTGATGCATCTCCTCTAAGTTTGTTCTAGCTTTTTCAATCTTCATACTAATATTTCTGTTGTAATGCTCAGTATTTAGGATCTTGAACAAATGTCTTAACCTCTTCAATTTTATCCAAGTATTCTTCATTTTGCCCTCAGTGAAAGATTGATTCCATATTCTTTCTACAATGGATATAAAGCTTTCATGATCTGCCCAGACATTAAAGAATCTAAAAGGTGTTTTTCCAGGTTTGGGTGTAGAATGAAGAGTTAATAACATTGGACTATGATCAGATATGTATGGCAATCCATATTCAATAGCCACATGACCCCATTGCATCATCCAATCATAATTGCCAAAAGCTCTGTCGATTCTGCTGCTGATCCTTTCTATACCCTGTTGCTTGTTAGACCATGTGTAATAGCCACCTATCCATCCCAGTTCATTCGGAGTTAGGCTAGTTACACACTCAGCAAAATCCTGCACTTCTGCATATGTAATGGGGTTGCCCATCAGCCTGTCATTAGTATATAGTACTGCATTGAAATCCCCATATAATAACCATGGTTTTGTGTTTCCTATTGCAATGTCCTTCAAACCACTCCATAATTGCTTTTTTTGCTCAATGGTATTGTAACCACATATAGCTGTAACTGCACAGTCAATTATTCCCACCCTATCTTATACCAAACAATGTATGTATTGAGCTGCAACACTTAGGGTAGAACATTATACCGCTAAGAGTCCCAAGTAAATCATATACTCACAATTGAAGTATCCTGATAGTTGGTAGTATAGTTCCAACCTGGCAGTATACTTGATATGATTTTACTAGCATTATGTTTCTTAACTCTTGTTTCCACTATGACTGCTAGTTTTATTCTTTGGTTACTAATGCATTTTTTGAACTCTTTTTGTTTATACCTATTATTCACCCCTCTAATATTTCAAAATATCCACTTCATTAGAAAGTTAGTCTACCTCTTCCTTTATCAGGAGGTACACTACTAGTACTTCATGATCCCTTAGTCAATGGTCCAAAGGAATTCCTCATAGCAATGGTTGATAAAGCTGGAAAGTTTGCCATATCCAGTTCAAACATGTCCTCTATAGCTTTGCCTTTGTCCATTGAATTTGCCACTATGCACTATTGTTGAGAGGTTGTCTGTATGTTATCCTGCTAGACATGATCCACCATTGGTAGGATATCCTCTTCATCTATAGATTCTCTTTGACTGAGCATTTGTGATTCCCTCTTTTGTAGGCTAGCCTCCCCTACTGGATTAACCATTTCTTTCATTGGGCCTTTAGTTCTCCATTCCATTGTTACTTTCTTTGCTTCTCTTCTTTTGCCTTGTTGTTTATCTTGTTGCTTGTATTGTTGTTGTTCCACTCCACATCTATGTCCAACCACTAAGCATTTCTAGCAAAATTCTAGCTAGTTTCCAGTCATACCTAACATCTTGTAGGAATGTCTTTCCATTAGGTTCTATTACCTTTATCTCACTAGGCAATTTTTTGGTAATATTAACTTCTATCAACATCCTTGCAAATGATACTCTTTTTCTCTTTGCAGTACAATCATCTGCATAGATTGGAGTACCTATTGCACTAGTCATTCTATTCAAAGATTTATGACCCCAACAATTCATTGGAAGATTAGGAAATTTACCCATAAAGGAATTTTGGTGGACAATTCCTCCTTGAAATCAAAATCTTGTGTCCACTGCTTCAATATGATAGGTCTATTATTGAATGAGTAAGGTCCAAAATAGATAATTTCTTTCATATCAACAATAATTTGGAATTTGATGATATAGTACCCTTCCTCATGTAGATATATATTCGGCTCCAACAAATTTGCCCAATTTATCCCAATGAACCTTTTCATAGCATTATAACTTGGAGAATCCCCAATTATATAAGCTATAACCGCACTCCTCCACTTCTCTGTTTCTAGATCTACCTCCATTTTGTCTAACTGAACCACAACTTGACCATCTATAATTTGTGGTGGTATGTAGGTTAAGTACATACCATTTTTTGCTACGCGATTCCCCCGAAATAGGTTTGTCCATGCTTTTCCTTGCTTATTAGTTGCTTCCTTAGACTGATTGTCCTCCATTGACAACACTTCACAAGCTGCATGTCCTGTTGTCACCGTTCCATTGCTTGAACCAGGGATCTCCTTATTTGCATGTTGGATCTGCACCTCTTCATAGCTACTGGTTGTCACCAGAGTACTCAGATCAAGCCTCTTCTTCGCTTTTGTATGTCACGACCCATTTTCCATAATAGGTCATGATGGCGCCTGACACCGTTGTCAGGCCAGCCAACGCGGAAGTATGCTTTAGTTCTCATTTTCCTTTTTACCAAAAACTAAGTTTAACAGGATTTTCAAAGTTAAAGCTAAAGCCACGAGTGATAACACTGAATTAAAATAGTTATACAACCCAAAAATAAACGTTGATTAACGTGTGTGCCAGAACCGGGTATCACAAGCTATGGGCAACAAGTAGAATATACACAAAAGAGTAATACACTATCCTACTGTCTGAATCAGGATAGATAGAAACAACAAAATACAAAGGAAGGCTTCTTCGGATGCGGATCGGTATGAAAGGAAAAACAGCTCACTGTAGAAGTCCCTGGCTTGCTCACTGATATGTACCAGAATGATGTCCAGATCCACTTGCCTCAAATCCTATACATTTAAGTACAGAAGTGTAGCATGAGTACATAAACAACATGTACTCAGTAAGTATCCCGTCTAATCTCGAAGAAGTAGAGATGAAAAGTCGACTCGATACTTACTAAGGTCAATAAATATATATACACAAGTATAATATGTTCAAATCATGGAAATTACAAGAATCAACAGTTTATGGCAAATGGCATAAGTCAAGTACTTTACTGCATTAAGTTTATAATTTATCATTTGAGAAAATGGCAAAATAAAGCAAGTATAAGCTTTCCCACAATTAACATGCGCACATAGTACCGAGGTGATGGCCCGAACCAATAGAAATAAATTGTGCACTTGCCGAGGGTCGACAACGTGCCTATAGATGCATCTATTCATACCGAGGCGATCGGCCTGATCCACAAATAAGGACAAAATATCAAGTTCATACACATGACACATAAATGGTCAAAACACCAAGCCAAACTTAAGTAACTATACAAGTATGCTCTTATTCCCTTTTTAAGTCTCTAGTATACAATACGTGTTCATAATAACAAGTTAACATAAGAGATATATTTAATAGGCATGTTGTGGGTCCTAAGCTACTCGGACATTTAACATAGTAGTAGCTACGCACGGGCTCTCGTCACCTAGGGCATGCATAGTCCCCGCATTTAGCAACAAATACTCAATCATTAATCCTATGGGGATAATTCCCTCTTACGAGGTTAGAAAGGAGACTCACCTTGCTCCGAAGCACACTTCCAATATCAAGAACAAGCCCAACACCCTCAACGCGAAGCTGAACGAGCACAAACTAATTAAACAATGTAAGAACTAGTCAATAGAGACTTACAAGGTTGAATTCTAGCTATTTAAGCAATTTCCTAACCATTAACACAAGTTTTCTAAATTTCGATACCGGGCCCACGTGCCCGAATTTCGAGATTTTTCGAAGGAAGTTGTTCTCTATTACCTAAGGATCACAAATATATGATTTCTAGTTTGTTACATGGCAAGTTACATGATTAAATCTTAGTTTTATTAAAACCCTAGGTCTAGCTCTAATCCTTGATTTTCACTAAATTTTTAGTGTTTAATCTACCTAATATACATGTATTTAAGCTAAGGATGAAGGGAAATTACTTACCTTACCAAGTTATGTGGAAACCCTATCTTGGAAGAACCCAAATCGCCTAAGTGTAGAGTGAAGTGTGAAAGAAATGATTTTGAGTTCGTATTAAATGAACCCTTCTGCCCCCAGTCATTTTCGCATCTATGGAAGAATTTCGGCTTCTGTGGAATCCGCTCCTGCGGAAATTGGCCGCTTCTGCGACTTTTGAAAATTGGGGCTGGACCGCTTCTGCAGTCTGGAGGCTGCATAGGCGGAACTGCTTCTACGGTCCCTGGGTCGCTTCTGCGGTTTCCCCTAGCCTGCCCCTTCTCCGCTTCTGCGATCAAATGACTGCATCTGCGGTCCAAGAATCGCAGATGCGGTTATGACAGAATCAGCAAACTTCAGTCATTTTCCAAAGTCTAAATTCACTCGAGCCTCATTCGTTTGACGCTCGGGGCTCCTGTGCCCCATCTAAACATACCGACAAGTCTGAAATTATGAGGCGGACCTCCTCGAACCCTCGAAACACTTAAAACAATGCTAAATCGAGGAATCAACCCCAAAACCAAATGAATCAAATCATTCAACTTCAAGTTGTTAAATTTCCTCCAACGGGTCAAAACACCCTTAAACTACTCGGATTGACACCAAATTTTACGGGTAAATCTTAACTGATATTTTGGACTTGTACCAAGTTTCAGAATCGTAATCTGAACCCAATACCTAGGAAAACAATGATTTCTTAGTGTGATGACCTGTTTCCTCACTTGTTCCGTGCTTCTGAGGCCTTAAAACCTCATTTTTACTTGTCTCCTATGCAGTCCGGGCGCGTAGCCGGAGAACTTTTATGTTGAAATATGTGAATTATGTGAAAATTTTGAAAAATTTTGATATTAATATGATTATAGTTGACTTTGGTCAACATTTTTGGTAAACGAACCCGGACCCGAGATTGGACGGTCCCGGAAGGTCCGTATAAAAATATGGGACTCGGGCATGTGTCCGGAGTCGAAATCCGAGGTCTAGAACCCGAGCAAAAGAAATTTTCTGTTAAATTGTTTTTCTAAAATTATTAAAGAAAATGGAAATAAAAATTGTTTGAAAGACTATGGTATCGGGCTCGTATTTTGGTTCCGACGCCCGGCACAAGTCTTATATATTGTTTAAGCGCTTTCTGTGAAGTTTAGTCGAAATTGGACGTCGTTTGATGTGTTTCAGACCTAAATACCTAAGGTTGGAAGTTTCTGAAGTTTGAAATGAAAATGATGATTTTGAGGCTTGATTCATTGATTTTGATGTTATTTTGGAAATTTGATCGCTCGAGCAAGTTCGTATGATGTTTTTGAGTCAGTGTGCATATTTGGTTTGGAGCCCCGATGGCTCGGGTGAGTTTCGAATAGGTATCGGGGTGGTTTTGGTCTTAGGAAAACTGCAGAAAATCTGCAACAGGTGCCCATTGATTTTACTCTTCGCGTTCGCGCTAGGACTCATGCGTTCGCGAAGCTTCAGCCTCGTCCTTCATCGCTTTCACATCTTATTCTCGTAGCCTTCATTTTACTCATCGTGGTCACGCTTGTATTCATGCGTTCGCGTAGTTCAGCCTCCCCCTTCACCGCGTTCGCGATCCCCTTATCGCGTTCGCGTATAACAGACCCTGGGTCCCCAGTTTTCTTCTACGCATTCGCGTTCCCCTTCACACGTTCGTGATGTATTGCCCAGTTTACCCTTCGCGAACGCGGCCCTCTCCCGCGAACGCGAAGGCCAATTTTGACCATCAAATTTTTTAAGTTAAAAACAGAACAGTAGCTTGGGATTTTTATAAAAATACACGAACCCCTTTCTTCCCCAAGCACTTAGGCGTCCATTGAAGATCCCTTTCATCAAAACTTCTTAGGTAAGCATTGTTCCACTTGTTTTCTTCAATTTCCTTCATTAATTACTG
>MU693988.1:82439-98639 GCA_026770625.1 Nicotiana glauca
ATATTGAAAGTATATGAAATGACTGGATTCTTTGGAGCATTGGCTCAAAATGGTAGAGTGAATTATAAGATAAGAAAAGTAAGAAAAAGAAAGCGTTGTTGATTATTCCCTTGTCGGGACGTTTGGTTGAACTTGTTGGATTCTTTTCCCTTGCCGGGATTTTTGTCAAATGTTTGCTTATTGATATGTTCCTTAATTGTGACTGTTGTTTGGGAAACCAGACTATTATATAATATTGAGGAGCAGGTTTCGCGCCGCAGCAATGATATTGAGGATCGGGTTGCACCCCGCAACAATGATATATGAGGGTCGGGTTGCGCGCCGCAACAGTGATACCTGATAAATGGTATGGGTCGGGTTGCACGCCGCAACAGTGAATTTTTGTGGAGCGGGTTGCACGCTGCAATAGTGATATTTGTGGAGCGGGTTGCACTCCGCAGTAGTTATTGATACGATGTGTTTGTATTGAGTATTGATTCCTTGTTCATTGTGAGTCTAAGTTGTTCTAGTTTGTTACTTGGGATTACTGTTGATATTGTATCTCCCCTTAGAATGTTTCCCCTCCCATGTTGTTAATTTCCTTGTATTCGACATTCCATTGTATATTTATAACTGCACAGGTTTTTGTGGTGTCCAATCTAGCCTCGTCACTACTTCGCTGGGGTTAGGCTAGACACTTACCAGCATATGGGGTCGGTTGTGCTGATACTACACTTCTATGCATTTTTGCACAGGTCCAGACTGGGGAGCTACCTGATCTGGAGTACGTGCAGCAGGAGTCTGGGCTCCTCCTCCTGCCTAGGAAGTGGCTGGTGCTGCAGGAAGCAATCCTGCTCGGGTGACACTCTCCATGAAGCCGACCAATCGTACCAAGGCGTCCTGAAGAAGTGGGGTAGCAATAAACCCCTCTGGGACCTGAGCTGGGCCCACCGGAACTGTCTGGGCTGGGGCCGGAACCTCCTCGTCAAGGCCAACCTGAGGGTCTACCACTGGTGTTGCTGCTGGTGGTTGGGCCCTGCCCCTACCTCGGCCCCTAGCGTGGCCACGTCCTCTACCCCTAGCGAGAGCTGCCTGGGGCTCGAACTGCTGATCGGTGGATGAGGAAGCGCGTGTTCTCTCCATCTGCGAAAGAACAAAGTAGAAATTCAATCAGCATTTGAGAAACCAAATCGCACGACAAGAAAGAACAAATGAGAGATTTTTCCTAACTCAATAGACATCTGGGAAACAAGTACAGACGTCTCCGTACCTACCCNTGGAAGTCTGTCTGATATATACGAATCAAAATGCAGAACAGTTAAATATATCCTCTACCCAAGATTTGGTGTCAAATTACTTACGAACTTCTAAGAATAAACTAAATACAAAGGTCTGAAAGAAATATAACAGTTGTTTGTCTCGAAACAATGAGGCAACAGTCAAATAAGAAAAACATAAGGAAGAGACGCCAGGCCTGCGGATGCCTGCAAGGCTACCTTAGTCTCATGAAAATGAAATCTTGCTCCCGTACTACTGCTGCTGCTACTCCTCATAAGATAAATCCTTGTCCAACTGGACAGTGCTGATGTCTAACACATGTGTAGGATCGTCGTGATACCTCCGAAGCATAGATACATGAAAAACTGGATACACGGTTGATAAGCTAGGTAGCAATGCAAGCCTGTAAGACACCTCTCCCACTCGATCAAGAATCTCAAACGGACCAATGTACCTAGGGCTAAGCTTTCCCTTCTTTCCGAACCTCATCACGCCTTTCATAGGCGACACCCGGAGCAATACCCGCTCACCAACCATAAAATCTACATCTCGGACCTTACGATCTGCATAACTCTTCTGCCTAGACTGAGCTAAATGCAGCCTCTCCTGAATGATCTTGACCATATCTAAGGCCTCCTGAACTAAGTCTGTACCCAATAACCGAGCCTCTCCTGGCTCAAACTGTAATGACCCGATCGGTCATTTTGAGCTCTAGCACGTCGTTCAGCAGTTGGAAGTCATGAACAACTTCATTTCAGGTATATTGACTTGTGTGTATGGTCAGAATTGAATTTCGGGAAATTTGAAGTCAAATCGAAAAGAAAATGTAACGACCCGATCGGTCGTTTTGATCTCTAGCACATCGTTCAGCAGTTGGAAGTCATGAACAACTTCATTTCCGGTATATTGACTTGTGTGTATGGTCAGAATTGAATTTCGGAAAATTCGGAGTCAAATCGGAAAGAAATTTTTTATTGCGGCAGCCTTAAGTTGAAGAAAATGTCTAGGATTGGAATTTTGAGTAAACGACCTCAGAATCGGGATATGAAAGTTCCAGCATGTTCGTATGATGATTTCGGACTTGGGCGTATGTCCGGATTTGGTTTTGGATAACCCAGGAGCATTTCGGCGTATATTGTGGAAGTTAGTATTTTAGAAGAATTTCATAATTTTGGGTTGGAAGGCATTTCAGTGATATAGATGTCTGTTTGGAATTTCGAGTTTGGGAATAGCTCCGAATGGTAATTCTGGAGTTGGGAGCATGATCGGAAGTGAATTCGGATATCCGGAGGTCATTTTGAAGTCATTTGGCTAAATATAGAAATTTGAAGGTTTTTGAGAAAATTCGACCGGAAGTGGAAATTTTGATATCGGGGTCGGAATGCGATTTCGAAAGTTGGGGAAAGTCTGTAATGTTGAATTTGACTTGTGTGCAAAATTTGAAGTCATTCCGGAATAATTTTGGTAAGGTTTGAGACACTTAGTCTCTTTTAAGGAAGCTTAAGTTGGAAAAGTCAACCGGATATTAACTTATGTGTTAGAGGGATCGAAATGCAAATTTTATGATTTGGATAGCTTCGTTAGGTGATTTGGAACTTAGGAGTGTGTCCGGAATATTTTGTGATGACCGGTGTAGAATTAGGCTTGAATTGGCGAAGTTAGTATTTTGGCGATTTCCGGTTGATAGGTGAGATTTTGATCCGGGAGTCAGAATGAAATTTCGAGAGTTGTTGTAGCTTCGTTATGTGATTTGTCATATGTGCGTAAAATTTCAGGTCATTCGAAGGTGATTTGGTTGTATTTTTGATCGAATGCATGTTTTAGAAGTTTTAAAAGAACTTAGGCTTGAATTCGTTGTAATTTGACGATTTTGGCATTAGTTTAGGTGTTTCGATGATTGGAGCAAGTTTGGATAATGTTTTAAGACATGTTGGTGCCTTTGGTTGAGGTCCCGGGGGCCTCAGGTGCATTTCAAAAGGTTAACGGATCGATTTAGGCACAAAAATAAAGCTGCTGCATTTTTTCCACGGCACTGTGAACAGTAGTTTTGAACAGTGCCCCGTAACAGTACCCATAATAGTGCCACGTAACAGTATCTGTGAATAGTACCGTGAACAGTAACACGTGAACAGTAACAAGGGTGAACAGTAACACGGGGTGAACAGTAACACGAAAATTTCTGGACAGATTGTTTTTGAAGTTCCGAAAATATTTTCCATTTTTGTGATTTGGGGCTCGGATAGGGCGATTTTTGGTCAGATTTTCATAGAGAACAACGGGGTAAGTGTTCTTAACTCAATTTCTTAACTCAATTTTGGTTGTATAACTTGAATCTATTACGATTTTTGACGTTTAATCTGAGAATTTTGTTGAAAAAGTGTACAAAACCCTCTTGGATAGAAACACAGATTTGAGGGTCGAAATGATATGGGAATTGAATAATTTTAGTATGGTTAGACTCGTGGCGAGATAAGGAACCCGTTGACGTAAAAATTTCTGAGTTTCGAGACGTGGGCCAGGGGCTCGGGTTTTGTCAAATTCATGAATTTTGATATTTTTCGATTGCTTTCGATTGGGTATTGTCCCTTTAGCATAACGTGACATATTCGTTGTGATTTTGGGCAGATTCGTCGCACGAGGAGGCCAATTCGATAGGCAAGGGCATAACGGGCTAGACTTTTGGCCGTCTTGAGGTGAGTAATGCTTGTAAATGATATCCTGAGGGTTTGAATCCCCGGACTTTCACATCGTAACGCTATATTGAGGCATGACATGCATTCTATGACGAGTGCGGGGTCGTTTACTATCGGGGAAATTGACTTGATCCATCCCGAGTGTTATTTTCTACTATATTGGCGATTGATACGCATACTTTATTATTGAGAATTGAGCTTACTGCTAAGTTTGGGGCCTTGTGCCGACCTATAGAATCCTTAGGGGATCCTTATGTATTTTTCCTCACTTGTTTGCATAAAACCATACTCTCAGTCATGTTTTTAACTGTTAAAAATGTTATAAGAATTTTGAACATGATTATTGAATGAAAAGTATATGAGGGCGAAGATCCCTATAACTTGTTATGCCCGAGAGACTGTGCATTACTTGACTGAGATGGGTCGAGGACCCGATAGTGAGGATGTTTATACTTGATATGGATCGGGCTGCACGCCGCAGTAGTGATATATTGATATTGCTCTGGCTGCATGCTGCAGCAGTGATATATTGATATGGATCGGGCTGCACGCCGCATCAGTGATATATTGATACGGATCGGGCTACACGCCGCAGCAATGATATATTGATATTGAGGCCGAGAGCCTATTTGATGCCACGGGATGGCTAATATTGCGCTTCAGCTGTAGGAGCCCCTCCAGAGTCTGTACACACACCAGTGAGCGTCGTTGATGATAAATAAATAGAGCGGGCTGCACACCGCAGCAGGTACTAGAGTGTACCATCATATGCATTGCATTTCACTCATTCATTTGTTCCTTATCTGCATTATCTGCCATAATAATTATGTGCTCTTATTACATTGTTTGGTTTCTTCATACCGTTCTGAGCCTAAGGGGCTGATACTATTCTGAGATACTGATATTGAGCCTGAGAGGCTGATGTTGTACCTTGTGAGTTGGGAGTGAGCCCGAGAGGCTGATGTTGTACTTTGTGAGTTGGGAGTGAGCCCGCGGGGCTGATACTATACTAAGAGGTTGATGTTGAGCCCGAGGGGCAGATTTCTGATTATTTCTTACTTGTTGAAATTATTTTCGCAACTGTTGAAAGGACCATTTTCAAAAAGAGGTTTTAAACTGAGCCAAGATATTTCTAAAGATTTCACTGATTTTCTCAATTGAAGGGTTTTTCTCTACTTCTATACAGCATGACGATATGTTTTACGTGATTTCTTACCGCTCAGTTGTTATTTACTTTTATTACTCACTGGGTTGGAGTACTCACTTTACTCCCTGCACCTCGCGTGCAGCTGCAGGTATTGATCACCCGGTACCGGGATATTAGCTGATTGAAGGTATTACTACTGTAGATGAGCAAGGTGACCACCAGCGTTTGCGGCACCGGACATTGTCTTTAGAATTTCAGAATTTAATTTTGTATATTATTGGCCCTGTAGTTGTGTTTAGGTTTTCTTTAGATGCTCGTGACTTGTGACACCCTGGTCGGGTTATGTTGGGCTGTAAACACTGGTTATTATTGTCGTTAAGCTGTATTTATCTATTCATTTATGTTTAATAATTGTTAAAGAGACAATTTGGGTTAGTTGGCTAGCCTTGTCTTCACGATAGGCGCCATCACGACCGGGTTAGGAAATAGGGTCGTGACAAGTTGGTATCAGATCCTAGGTTACTAGGTTTCACGAGTCATGAGCAGGTTTAGTAGAGTCTCGCGGATCGATACGGAGATGTCTGTATTTATCCTCGAGAGGCTGCGGAACCTTTAGGAAAACTTCACATTCTTGGAATTCTTATCGTGCGTACTTGATTCAGCTTGAGATATAACTCTTGAAATTCCTTCCACACGCCTGTATGCGCACATGAGCGCTCAGTATTACATGTGCCTTGATGGTTTGTGATTCCCCGATCGAGGGGCGAGATGTAATCTTCGTGAGTATGTTGGGCCAGTCTAGAGGACTTGAGGCCGTATCTTGCCTATGGCTTGAGCACTGAGGTGCTGATTGCGTGAGCAAGTGTTTTGAACTTATATGTTCGGTATTGTCCTTGTTAGCCGGAATGGCGGTTAGGTATCCATGTGATGAGTATATTAGTACTGCGAGACGTATCTATATGACTTGGTAGGGACGAAGGAGTCTGGTGGATAATATATGAACTGATAAGTGATTCGTTTCTTGTTGTGATTTGATATGTAGCCAGAGTTATGTGTGCGTGAAGAATCTTTTTATGTCTCCTGTTTGGAGTAAAGTATATTTCATATTACGGTATGAGTTTAGACTCAGGAATACTAAGTGATTGTGTAATGTGCATGACGGTGGAAGGTATACAAAAATGTTAATTGGAGGCAAAGCAGGTGGGTTATCTCATGCGAAATAATCTACGTAGGTNTGTTGAACTAGCTGTAGTAATATGGCAATATTTCTGAGTTTGATGACCTGCGTGGCTTGGTTGAATTAGAGGAATTTAGTTCTGATAGCTTGATTAGGAGACCAAGTGTTCTTGATGGTTTCTACCATGGTTTAAAATAGATACTTTCTACAGGTATGGGGAACGTGTTGTATATTGTGAGTTCCTGTATATTTCTTCATTATTGATGGGGTACGAAGGTTTTGGAGCGAGGTTATGTTTAATGTGGGTTTTCTACTGGTATTTGGTTGGTTTGAGTGGTTATGGTGATCGAGAATGGTGTTGCGAGTATACGAGTTGTATAGTATGTTATGCGATTATATCTAGGGTTATTGTAATGGCTTGACACAGTTTGTTCGGACTTATACAGTGTGTGTATGTGAGATCGGGTATTGAAAAGAATTCTGGGTGTTAGAAATTGGGCTCCAAGGATTTGGGGTAAGGTTAAAGTAATATTTATTATTCACTACAATGGGTTTAATGTGTTTTGGAATAATTGGTTCTAACTTTTTTATAAATTATATGCCCTACCGGTATGAGGGTTCGTTATGTGCTATGAAAAAAAAAATGTTTACGAAATTTATTGAGAAGAAGAAAGAAAGGAAATTGAAAATTGCAGTTGGAACAATGTGAAATATTTAAACCAGGCTGCAAGCCGCGGTGGAGGTTATGTAAGGACGAGGTCCTTGTGGTAAATAATTATGAATTTAAAGTTTTCCTTTGTAAAGGTTAACTCGTACGATAATATTAAAAGGGAGTCATGCCAGTTAGGTTGATTTGATAATTCTTGTATATTTTACGTTCATATTCAGCCATTTTCGTGCTGTAAACATTGAGTTTTAGCTTATGAGATGAGTTCCCAGGTGGAGTTAAATGTGACTCATTAATCTGAATAAGTAATAATGAGGTCTTCATGCCTCACATTCTGTTGTCATTATTGTAAAAATTTGAAATGAGGTGTGGTTAATATGAGATTTATTGATAATGATGGAATTATTTATGAACAACTATTAAGACCAGAAATGTGGTTATGATCATACAAATGATGCGTTTCATGTCAAAATATCATTGTGATAATGTCGGGCTTGTAATGCAAAGATTAGTGTTATTGATATACTTGTGGTACTTGTTGGATTGTGGACATGATGTTAGGAGTTGTTTTGGTGTTACTCTGACAAGTGGATAGGCCCAATTACAAGGGAGACTCTGCTGAAATATTTGAAAAATCTGGGAGTCAGTCAAATTTTGGGGACTTAAGAAAGTTGAAATGTTGGAAGAATATCTAAGATCTATATGAAGTCATTCGGTTCATTTGGTTGTGGATTGTGGGGTGTTGTCCCGGCTATGGAGGTAGTTCTTGCATGTTATGAGAAGAAATAACTTATTACGAGTCCAAGAAAGGCTATCAGCCTAGTTCAATGCGGGCAGAACCGACCTAAAGTGGGTGAACGGATTTAAATAGGATTATGGGCTTCATGTGAGTCAGATGTGTTCATTTTAGTGTAACGCTCTTAAGGAGGGGTGTTGGAATATCATATGTTGCTCCGTGTTCGTCAATTCATGTAATATTGTGATTGTGCCATGTGTGCTGTGAAACGGCTTGATAAATTCCTATTCTCTAGGGAAAAGTCCATATTAGTTGTGTAAGTTGAGCAGTCCATTCTTGAATCATTTCCTTATGTATCTTGTTCGCATTATGGCCTATTGGCGCATTTTTGCATCATGTGAGACCGTTGGTCATTGTCTGTGGTGATTGATTGTCTGAGCAGCTCGTACTTGGTGAGGCGAGACTATTGGTATCGGGGACCATTGCAGTGGGATTATGTGAGGTATATTACAGGGCAGTTACCAGTATTTAGGTAGTAATGAGGTGATGATTTTAGTCAAAAAGGAGAGAATTAATGTTTGGTTAACTCTGCAATTGGTTAGAAATTTCTGCACATCTCCTCCCTTGTGGTTGTATCGTCAACATTATAACGGAATGTATAGGTATATCATCATATGCATTGGGAGCATCAGAGTCGTGGAATTTTGGCTATTAAGGTTCATGGAGTGTCATTGTGGTTAGATGGTGAATTATGCGATGCATGGTGCTAATTCAACAAAGGTACGTAGTCGTGTTCTGGTACCTCGTGTGGTAGTTGATACAGTATTTATATATAGGGAACAGGTCTGGCAGAGAATTTCAGGTGTTGGAATTGGGTTCTGAGCTTATTGTATAGATAAAAGAGGATATCTGCAGATTTGATCAAACTAATGTGTCCATATGAGTTGTGGTAGCACGGGCAGGTGCACGATGTGTTAAACAGTGATTTCAGATAACTTAAGAGCAGTTCTTGGAACGTTCGAGGATGAACGTCTATTTAAGTGGGGGAGAATGTAACGACCCGATCGGTCGTTTTGAGCTCTAGCACACCGTTCAACAGTTGGAAGTCATGAACAACTTCATTTCAGGTATATTGACTTGTGCGTATGGTCAGAATTGAATTTTGGGAAATTCGGAGTCAAATCGGAAAGAAAATTTTCATTGCGGCAGCCTTAAGTTGAAGAAAATGGCTAAGATTGGAATTTTGAGTAAACGACCTCGGAATCGGGATCTGAAAGTTCCAGCATATTCGTATGATGATTTCGGACTTGGACGTATGTCCGGATTTGGTTTTGGATAACCCATGAGCATTTCGGCGTATATTGTGGAAGTTAGTATTTTAGAAGAATTTCATAATTTTGGGTTGGAAGGCATTTCAATGATATAGATGTCTGTTTGGAATTCCGAGTTTGGGAATAGCTCCGTATGGTAATTCTGGAGTTGGGAGCGCGATCGGAAGTGAATTCGGATGTCCGGAGGTCATTTTGAAGTCATTTGGCTAAATATAGAAATTTGAAGGTTTTTGAGAAAATTCGATCGGAAGTGGAAATTTTGATATCGGAGTCAGAATGTGATTCCGAAAGTTGTGGAAAGTCCGTAATGTCGAATGTGACTTGTGTGCAAAATTTGAAGTCATTCCGGAATGATTTTGGTAAGGTTTGAGACACTTAGTCTCTTTTAAGGAAGCTTAAGTTGGAAAAGTCAACCGGATATTGACTTATGTGATAGAGGGATCGAAATGCAAATTTTATGGTTCGAAGAGCTTCGTTAGTGATTTGGAACTTAGAAGTGTGTCCGGAATATTTTTCTGATGACCGGTGTAGAATTAGGCTTGAATTGGCGAAGTTAGTATTTTGGCGATTTCCGGTTGATATGTGAGATTTTGATCCGGGAGTTAGAATGAAATTTCGAGAGTTGTTGTAGCTTCGTTATGTGATTTGGGATATGTGCATAAAATTTCAGGTCATTCGGAGGTGATTTGATTGTGTTTTTGATCGAATGCGTGTTTTAGAAGTTTTAAAAGAACTTAAGATTGAATTCGTTGTAATTTGATGATTTTGGCATTAGTTTAGATGTTTCGATGATTGGAGCAAGTTTGGATAATGTTTTAAGACATGTTGGTGCCTTTGGTTGAGGTCCCGGGGGCCTCGGGTGTATTTCGAAAGGTTAACGGATCGATTTAGGCACAAAAATAAAGCTGCTGCATTTTTTCCACAGCACTGTGAACAGTAGTTTTGAACAGTGCCCCGTAACAGTACCCGTAATAGTGCCACGTAACAGTATCTGTGAATAGTACCGTGAACAGTAACACGTGAACAATAACACGGGTGAATAGTAACACGGGGTGAACAGTAACACGAAAATTTCTGGACAGATTGTTTTTGAAGTTCCGAAAATATTTTCCATTTTTGCGATTTGGGGCTCGGATAGGGTGATTTTTGGTCAGATTTTCATAGAGAACAACGGGGTAAGTGTTCTTAACTCAATTTTGGTTGTATAACTTGAATCTATTACGAGTTTTGGCGTTTAATCTGAGAATTTTGTTGAAAAAGTGTACAAAACCCTCTTGGATAGAATCATAGATTTGAGGGTCGAAATGATATGGGAATTGAATAATTTTAGTATGGTTAGACTCGTGGAGAGATAAGGAACCGGTTGACGTAAAAATTTCTGAGTTTCTAGACGTGGGCCCGGGGCTCGGGTTTTGTCAAATTCGTGAATTTTGATATTTTTCAGTTTCTTTCGATTGGGTATTGTCCCTTTAGTATAGTGCGACATATTCGTTGTGATTTTGGGAAGATTCGTCGCACGAGGAGGCCAATTCGAGAGGCAAGGGCATAACGGGCTAGACTTTGGCCGTCTTGAGGTGAGTAATGCTTGTAAATGATATCCTGAGGGTTTGAAACCCTAGACTTTCACATCGTAATGCTATATTGAAGCGTGACATGCATTCTATGACGAGTGTGGGGTCATTTACTATCGGGGATTGTGACTTGGTCCATCCCGAGTGTTATTTTCTACTATATTGGTGATTGATACGCATACTTTATTATTGAGAATTGAGCTTACTGCTAAGTTTGGGGCCTTGTGCCGACCTATAGAATCCTTAGGGGATCCTTATGTGTTTTTCCTCACTTGTTTGCGTAAAACCATACTCTCAGTCATGTTTTCAACTGTTAAAAATGTTATAAGAATTTTGAACATGAATATTGAATGAAAAGTATATGAGGGTGAAGATCCCTATAACTTGTTATGCCCGAGAGGCTGTGCATTACTTGACTGAGATGGGTCGAGGACCCAATAGTGAGGATGTTTATACTTGATATGGATCGGGCTGCATGCCGCAGCAATGATAATTTGATATGGATTGGGCTGCACGCTGCAGCAATGATATATTGATATGGATCGGGCTGCACGCCGCAGCAGTGATATATTTATATGGATCGTGCTGCACGCCCCAGCAGTGATATATTGATACGGATCGGGCTTCACGCCGCAGCAATGATATATTGATTTTAAGGCCGAGAGCCTATTTGATGCCACGAGATGGCTAATATTGCGCTTGGGCTATAGGAGCCCCTCCGGAGTCTGTACACACCTCCAGTGAGCGCCGTCGACGATAAATAAATAAAGCGGGCTGTATGCCGCAGTGGGTACTAGAGTGTACCGTCATATGCATTGCATTGCACTCATGGATTTATTCCTTATCTGCATTATCTGCCATAATAATTATGTGCTCTTATTTCGTTGTTTGGTTGCTTCATACCGTTCTGAGCCTGAGGGGCTGATACTGTTCTGAGATACTGATATTGAGCCCGAGAGGCTGATGTTGTACCTTGTGAGTTGGGAGTGAGCCCGAGAGGCTGATGTTGTACTTTGTGAGTTGGAAGTGAGCCCGCGGGGCTGATACTGTACTAAGAGGTTGATATTGAGCTCGAGGTGCAGATTTCTGATTATTTCTTACTTGTTGAAATTATTTTCGCAACTGTTGAAAGGATCATTTTCAAAAAGAGGTTTTAAACTGAGGCAAGATATTTCTAAAGATTTCATAGTTTTCACTGATTTTCTCAATTGAAGGGTTTTTCTCTGCTTCTATACAGCATGACGATATGTTTTACGTGATTTCTTACCGCTTAGTTGTTATTTACATTTTTTACTTACTGGGTTGGAGTACTCACTTTACTCTCTGCACCTCGCGTGCAGCTGCAGGTATTTATCATCCGGTAGCGGGATATTAGCTGATTGAAGGTATTACTATTGTAGCTGAGCAAGGTGACCACCAGCGTTCGCGGCACCGGACATTGTCTTTAGAATTTCAGAATTTAATTTTGTATATTATTGGCCCTGTAGTTGTGTTCAGGTTTTCTTTAGATGCTCGTGACTTGTGACACCCCGGTCGGGTTATGTTGAGCTGTAAACACTGGTTAGTATTATCGTTAAGCTGTATTTATCTATTCATTTATATTTAATAATTGTTAAAGAGACGATTTGGGTTAGTTGGCTAGCCTTGCCTTCACGAGAGGTGCCATCACGACCGGGTTAGGAAATTGGGTCATGACACAAACCATCCGACTGGAGACCGACATCGCCTGCCATACAATGCCTCATGTGGAGCCATCTGGATGCTGGACTGGTAGCTGTTGTTGTAGGCGAACTCTGCTAAAGGCAAAAACTGGTCCCACGAGCCTCCATAATCAATGACACAAGCTCGGAGCATATCCTCCAAAATCTGAATAGTCCGCTCGGACTGACCGTCCGTTTGAGGATGGAACGCTTTGCTCAACTGAACCTGGGTGCCTAACTCTTGCTGAACCGCTCTCCAGAAGCGCGAGGTAAACTGCGTACCCCGATCTGAAATGATGGATACCGGTACACCATGAAGGCGAACAATCTCCCGGATATAAATCTCTGCTAACCTCTCGGATGAATAGGAGACTGCTACTGGAATGAAGTGTGCTAACTTGGTCAGCCTATCAACAATGACACAAATGCCATCGAACTTCTTCCGGGTCAACGGAAGTCCAGTAATGAAATCCATGGTAATCCTCTCCCACTTCCACTCGGGAAGCTCAATCCTCTGAAACAAGCCACCGGGTCTCTGATGCTCATACTTGACCTGCTGACAGTTTAAACACCGAGCCACATACGCAACAATGAACAGTGAATTTTTGTGGAGCGGGTTGCATGCCGTAACAGTGATATTTGTGAAGTGGGTTGCACGCCGCAACAGTTATTGATACTATGTGTTTGTATTGAATATTGATTCCTTGTTCATTGTGAGTCTAAGCTGTTCTAGTTTGTTACTTGGGATTACTGTTGATATTGTATCTCCCCTTAGCATGTTTCCCTTCCCATGTTTTTAATTGCCTTGTATTCGACATTCCGTTGTATATTTATAACTGCACAGATTTTTGTGGTGTCCAATCTAGCCTCGTCACTACTTCACCGGGGTTAGGCTAAACACTTACCAGCACATGGGGTCGGTTGTGCTGATACTACACTTCTGTGTATTTTTGCACAGGTCCAGGTTTTGAGGAGCAGCAGCAGCAGTAGTACTGGAGCAGGATTTCATTATCACGAGACTCAGGTAGCCTTGCAGGAGTCCTCAGGCCTGGCGTCTCTTCCTTATGTTTTTCTTATTTGACTGTTGCCTCATTGTTTCGAGACAGACAACTGTTATATTTCTTTCAGACCTTTGTATTTAGTTTATTCTTAGAAGTTCGTGAGTAATGTGACACCAAATCTTGGGTAGAGGATATATTTAACTGTTCCGCATTTTGATTCGTATTTATCAGATAGACTTTCGCTATTGTTCTCATTAGAATTAATATTTTATATTGATGCTATAGACTGTTAAGATAATTGTTAAATAATGAAAAGGTAAATAAGTTGGCTTGCCTAGCTACTACGAGTAGGCGCCATCACGATCCCGATGGTGGGAAATCCGGGTCGTGACACTTAGTTTATTTAAATCTTTGAAACTTTAACTTAACAATTTCACATAAAAATTTATTACTCGGGCTAGGGACCTCGGAATTCAATTCCGGGTATACGCTCAGGTCCCATATTTTCTCACGGACCCACAGAAATTATCCAATCACGATTCCGGGTCCATTTCCCCAAAATATTGACCGAAGCCAAACTTGGCCTTTTTAGAAAAACTTAAAGAAGCAAATGGACATATCCTTGCTCAAAACTCTCCTAACTTCCAAACCACCCATCCTCGCAAGTTATAAATTAGTTAAAGCAAGTGCGGGAAGTTTTATTTAAGGGAACGGGGTTCTAAAATGCAAAACGACCAGTCGGGTCGTTACATTATACCCATCAACGAAGATTCGGCTTCACAACTTGTACCTTATTCTACTGCTGGTGTAGCTACTTTTTCTACAAGATTTCTTCACCTTGTATTCGAATTCCCCCAGAATTACCATAGGTAGCTATGGGGTTCTTCCTGGGTCTTCCTCGACCCCTTCCTCGTCCCTTACCTCTACCATTTGCCATGGAAACACCAAGCAGCGCACGTTAGCTATCGTGCGCCGAGAGCATCGAGTACATCAAGAGCACGCATGAACTATTTTACTATCAATAGGAGTAGTAAAATAGGTTTGTGAGTTGAGGCTTTAGATTTTAATTACTTATTGGCTTGTAATCGTTTTCATAATTTCAAGGCTTAAAAGAATCTTTTTTATGCTTTGTTACTTTTAAACTTAATATATAGAACATATTTTTTCAAATTTGGTATTTTTTTAATTTATTTTGATAAAATTAAAAATCTGCCCTAATTATCGGAACATTTATAAATTTATCTAAAATTAATTTTTAAAGACATTGGTACTCCTAGTATTTATAGTGAGTGAAAAGAATAACCAATGCACCTTTTCGGAATAGATGTGTCAATCTATAAAGATTGGAACATCTCTTCAATTAATGAATAGACGTTTCTCTTTTCAGAAACTGTCGTGCCTTTTCAACAAGAAGCACATTAGGCTTTGGCCTTTTCAAAATAAAACCAACATTAGATTTATTTTTCATTAGCATGCTTTTAACATCATTATCTATGAACGTTCGTCGCACGTTAATAATGACAAGTGATGATTTAAATATTTATTTATATGAAGGAACAATAAATTTTAATTAATGAAAGAAATTTTATGTATAATAATAAAACAATCATCTAAACACCGAAAAATATTATTATATTATTATAATCCATGTATTTAAATTAAAAAGATATCATCAAAACTTACACAAATGATTAATTTTGTCATGTTAGTTAGATAATTATGTACTATAGTTTAAAAGTCTTTAACGTGATGGTATCTTAACGTACACTTCTTTGTGGATAATTTTTTTGTGTATGTTTCCTCCTAACGCTTTGGTTGCTCTGTCTAAACCAGAACTCTTGTTATCGATCTTAATATTCCTCTTGAAAGTGCAACATACAGTTCTTTGCGCAAGAAAATGTATTGCGGTATATATAATTCAATTTTTAGGATGTTTAACCTTGTGCTTTATTTATTATATTTGCAAAACATAAAAATACTAAACATTATTTTCACACAAATTTAAAAGGATATTCCTTAGTTTCAGAAGACAAAAGTTGAATTCAGGGATAAGAATTTACTTAGAAGCACATCGAACAGTATCATTATTTTTGCATGTATGGTATTATTCTCAAAACTTCTATATACCATATATGGTGCTATTACGTAAGCTATTTGGCGTATTTAACTTTTTTAGTAACATGATTAGCATATTTTTCTTCAAAATCAACCTATATACAATAAAATATCACTTTTAACTTAGTCTATTATATATACGGTGATACTAACACACGTAAGAAATAATATACTTGACAACTAATATCATGACCCAAAATTCACTAAGGGTCGTGGTGGCCGGACATCGCTGTCAGGCCAGCCAATTAGATTACCGATTTAAAAATCCTTTTTAAATACATCAAATTCCAAAAATTTTCCTTCCATTTTCACAAATAAAAGGGGTTTTGCTTTAATTCAAATGAACGATAACGATTAAATCAAACTTTTCGAAAACCATCCCAGAACCCGGTGTCACAAGTGCATGAGCGACTACTGATAATGAAATAAAATACAACCTCTGTCCGGAATACAATGGACAGGAAATAAATAATCAAAGTACAGAAAGGAACTACACTAGCTGCAGGTCGCCTCACAATTTGCAGCTCACCAAGTCCCTGAATCGTCTGTGCTGCTGCGCCCAGTAGGCCGCTAAAATGAAATGTGCAACAAAAATGCACAGAAGTGTAGCATGAGTACGTAATCAACGTGTACTCAGTGAGTGTCCCGCCTAATGCCGAAGGGTTAGAGACGAGATGGTCAACTTTGACATACTCTAACGGTCCAATGATCATTTATCCTTATTACACATATTAATTCGTGGATTTATTCTTTATAGACATAATTCTAATCAAATAGAGGAAACAAATAAACACGTAGTTCTTTC
>MU693992.1:0-30212 GCA_026770625.1 Nicotiana glauca
ACACGGAGTTGTCGAGGTAGCTGCCTAACGTCCGCAGGACCCGACTTCTCTCCTATTTCCTATTATTTGACTTTTTCGCGTACTTCAGACTATGTTATTTTACAGTATACTTTGCTATTCTGGTAGAGGCTCTAGACTCATGACCCCCAGATCTTTGGGAGGTTGTTCAGTATTATGGATTTTCGGATTTATTTCTATCTTTTAGATTTGCTTCTAGTTTAAATGCTGTTAATGATTTTTTTTAAATAAATGGTTTTGAGCTTTATGCTCGGGTTGAGAGTGAAATTGGTCGGGCTTGCCTAGTAGTTGTGTTGGGCGCCATCACGACCGGGTTTGCGGTCGTGACAATTTGGTACTTCCTCTGGATTTATTGGTGGTACATCGACCCCTATATTGTTGTTTTCCCCATGAAATCCAAGACCTTCGTTGTCATGAACAGGTGCATTTTGGAAGTTTTACATACTTAATCTTGAGAATAAAAAATTCTTGACAAGAAAAGGTGTAAAAATAACGTGTGTTATGTGAATCAGTACCAAAATAATCACTATTATATTTAGTCCCACGATGGGCGCGAAACTGTTTACCTCGAAAATAAGAGTAATAATTAAATTTGATTTGTAATTTTAAGGATATGTTATTTAGTTCAATACCAATTAATAATCAAGAAGTATAAAGTATAGATGAAAGAAATAAGTGAATCAAACCAATGTTGCTTAAGCAGTATCAACCTCGAGCTCAGTGACCTTGAGATGAATCAAGAATAATAAAGCAAGAATAATAAAGTTAAAGGACAATTCTGATGAACAATGAGCGAAAACTATAGAGTATATTCTTTGTCAATGATTAAATAATCTTTACAAATTATTGGGGCCCCTTTATATAATAGGCGAGCGCTAAATAAGGTACATTTTCATTGACAGTAAGGAATCTTATTGGGACAACTGTCTAACTGCCTAGTACGGAATCGTACAACTCTATTCCGAGATTTGCGCTATGATTTTGGGGACATGGCAGGAATCTCGCTCATTCTGTTACAAATCCATAACGGCATTATTTTGGGTCGAGCAAGCTCGGCTTCGGTATCCATCGTACTTCAATCCTCGGGCATTACACTCTGTCTTCGAGCTCGAGTCTGGTCCATCGAGTTCGAACTCGACATTATCTGAACTCGGGCCTAAGGCAACCCTTCGAGTCTGGGAGATCGGGCATACCTGATCTCGATCGTATACAGGCTTCTAAACAATGATTAATGCCTTCGGTTAAGGAATTCAATTACACTCTTTTTCTTTTCTTTTCTTTTTTTATCTCATTTCCCCTACCTCTTCTTTTACCGCCTTCCTCTTCTTTTAATTTGCTTCCAATTTATGTTACGTATTGCTGCCATCCGTTTTTATAAAATGCTACATATTTTAATTTATGCCACATATTTCAATTGCTGAAAAAATATTCTCCATTTTTGTGTCATTTTTCCCAGGAACATGAAATTTATTCACATAATGAGATTGGGTAACGAAACTTATATACAACTTTCATGCAACATTGATACAAAACTAATGCACCTAAAATATCATACAACTTAAAAATGTTGTAAATTTAATACAATGTTAGTGCATTTTTGATACATTTATACAACTTTCATATAATATTCATACAAAAAATAGTACAACTACAACAGAATACAACTGTTATACAAATTTTATACGACTATAGTACATCTTTAATACAATTATGATACATAAATAAAATTTTATGCAAATGAAAGTATTTATACCTTGAATTCAAATTTTATACAATGATTGATATAATATACAACTTATTTATAATTTTTATTTGGCATGCATACAAAAAAATATAACTTCAACATAGTACATCTTAATACCCATTTTCGTACAATTTTCATATAATTATAATACAACTTTATTACATCTTCTTCCTCTTCGAATTTTAGTCTGAAAATTCACCGAAAATCAACTTTAATCATCATCGAATAACCTCAAAATTGATATATAAACATTAAAGGATTCTCCCGATCGTTTGTAACAGCATTTAATCCTAATAAATAATATGTTTTAAATAATTGAATGTAAAATCTCAAACTTTTTTATGGCTATCCACTTAGGAGGCAGTGGACAAAAATTGCTTCGATGGTGACAGGCAATGTCGCCAAATCCATTATTGAATTCTCTAAAGAAGAAAAGAAAATGGAGATGAGAAAAGAGAAGAGAAGCATATAAAATCTAAAGAAGAAAAATATGACACACACACAGAGACGGACAGGGGAGGGGGATTACTGCGGGATTGGGTTACCAAATTAAACGGCTACAATCAAGACATACTCAATTAATACTAATTTGTATAGAACTAATATATTGTATATCAACTTGTAATTAAGCTAAAACCTCAGTAGTGAAGGTAAACAAGTTTCAAATCTAGTATAGCAAAGTAAAAATCACTTTTGAATATAATTTTACCTTCTAAGGCTACCTTTGAAGTGAAATTTCTCTCATCTGAAGCGTGAGCAACTGGTTAATAAATACTTTTCGACTTTCACATTTGTTTAAATTTTGTCTTAAAAAGAATAATTATTTTTTCATATTTACCAATTATTTAATTTTAAAATCCTCATTTATGATTTTAAAATCTATTTTAAAGTATAAGTTTTAAAAGTATTTCTTTCTTTATTAAATTTCGTGCTCAACCAGACGAGGCCTGATATTCAGCCAAAAATGCATATATTTACCCATTTTTGCCTCACATTCTACTACTTTTAATCATCTTTTGAATATTAATTATATTATGTTGTGCTTAATACTATATTTTAACTGTATAGGAATAAAGCGACATGAAGATGATGAGATTTGGAGCAAAATTGGATAAAATACGGGGGGAAAAAGAAAGAAAATTAAAAGAATATAAAAAAGGAGGGGGGAGGGGGNCACAAAAGAAAAGAAGAGATGCAAAGCAAAGCAAAATTTGAATGAATTTGCGTGAAATATTTAGCCTCCAACGTTAGGCGCTGGTCTGGACGCTGAGGGCGGGGACTATTCCTATTTCGGTCGAGAGAAGGTTATTTCGGCCCTTCACGGCTCGAACTCGTATAAAAGGGGTTCTAAACCTTATTTGGAGGATATCTAACATACTTTAAAGGAAAAATTCACGTGGGGAACACAAACCACGGTTGAAGAAGGCTTTTAACTAGTTTTTCTTCCCTTCTCTTCTTTTCATCTCATAGTTTATTAGTTCTAGAGTTGTGCGTGTTGCATGAACGTTGTAGTTTGAAGCCTGAGTTATTTTTACTATTTTATCATATTGATTTATTTATTCAATCTTGCGCTTAATTATTTGATTGCTTGATCACCAATTAAATACTATCTACGAATCTAGGATTTAACTCGGTAGAGGGAATTCTAGATTGTAAATAAGATTGAGTAGAGTAAGATCTTGAACTCAAGCATTAGGAACGGATTTGCGATTAGGATAGGGATATACCTAATCACCTTGCTTGGTTACTATACATGAATTATTAACGTGTTCTTGTCAATCCTAATTCCATAGGAATATAGGCATTAGGTTAGCTTGAATAGGCGAGTAGTACTTGGGGAGAAGGCTACTGGCAGTATTAACCCTGTCAATCAATAAAACAGATAAATTAATTAGACGATTTAAGTGAAAAAATCAACGGGATTGTTAGTTAACCCATAGCTCTAGAATATTGTCTCTCATTGAATTCGTCTCTAAGACACCAAACTGTTTTCTTTAATCTCTTAATTTACCATTCAAGATTAATTTTAGTTAAATATTCGTACTTTAGAAAATTGCTTGAATAGATTAATTATCTTAGTTTAATTTAGTTGATAGTTAATCACAAGTCCCTGTGGGTATGATATCTGGACTTACAATCCTATATTACTTGTACGATCACGTAAACTTGTGTGTGCGTTTGGGAGCAACAAGTTTTTGGCGTCATTGCCGGGGACTTAAAAATTAACTAGATTTTTACTTTTTGTCTATTAAAGTTTTTTTTATCTTAGTTTAATATTTTTTTATCTTTATTGACATGACATCTTGGAATGAGAATTTGTCGAGTATTGGTTATTCTTATTATGGTGATCCTTGTCCATATTGTGGAGGACCACACTTTTGGCAAAAATATGAATATCAATCTTATGAGTGAAATATTTGTAATGTGTATGGTGGTCAAGGTGGCCATTGGGATGGTTTTCCTAATTCTTATTATCCTTCTCAGAGCTCGTATTATGATGTTTCTAATAATATTTTTGAGTTTGATAGGAGCAATGAAGTGGAGGATATGGAATGCATTGCTCGTATTATGGACATGATGAGGCAAGTGACCGAGCAACAAGATGTGATGAGGCAAGTAGCCGAGCAACAATGGACAAAAAAACTACCTTAGTGATCAAAGGATTGCAGGCTAGAATGGACGAATTAATGGCCAATTTTCAAGAAGAACCTCAACTCGACGAAGAGAGCGAGTTCCCACAAGAAGATAACTTTGAAGAGGTAGATATCGAGAGCCAATCTTGGCTAGAGGAACAAGCTCAACTTGTAAAATTTCATGGGGTTCTGCATAATGGTCTTTCAAATATGGCAAAACAGCTGATAGACGAAAGAACTAATCTCAGGCAAGAGATAGACTAATTTGGCTCAGATATCCATGATTTGGAGGCTCAATTGAATAAAACGTTTGAGGCGTCTGATGCCCTACAACAAATTTTTGTAGATACTGGCCAGCTTGTGGAGCGAAAAAACAAATTCCAACTACTCGACCAAAATATTATCAATAATGCCAAGGTTGACGAAGTGTGTAAAAGTGAGGATGTCATAAGTGAAGCGATTCTAGAGTTGGAGCGCGTTGGACCTCATTCTAACCATTTTTCAACATTGTGCTTGGTTGGTGACACGAGAATTGATCCATTCGAGCCTATGGAGGAGTCAATGAATGGAGAACAAAATGCTTATTCTATGATATATGATGCCAAGAAGAAAAAAACGACATCCCTCACTTAAAGGCCAAGAAATGCAAGATGTGATACCTATTGCGTAGTTCCTTTATGTTTACACCACCTCCCTAGGAACGTGACAGAAAAATTAATGCAAAATTGGGGGCACAATTCATATCCTCAAGGTGGACTGAAAAGTGATGAAGTGGTGTAAGTCGTGCCACAACTATAAATAAGACGCTTGTTGGGAGGCAACCCAATTCTATTTTTTTTTTTGTTATTTTTTGTAGTATTATTTTGTATTTTGTAGAAGTATGAGTATGGAGTCAAAGCCAATAGGCGAGTGCAAAAGCGAGCATGTGGTTGAAACTAAGTGTGAGGTATCCCGCACAAAGGATCATACTTGGAAGAAGTCAGAGTATCCCATGAGTTGTTAATACTTCGGCCTTTGCCCTATCAGGGAATCTCTTTTACCCTCTTGTTATTTACATTGTTTATTGAGGACATTGAACAATTTTAAGTGTGGGGTGAGGAGATTGTCCGGATAATTTTCTATGATACCTTAGCTTAGTTGTAATATTCTTTCTTAGTATAGCAATTTTTGTAGGAAATAAATGAAAAAGAAACAAAAAATTATTAGAAATTTGGAATTTTCCCGACGATGGATTTTGTGGACAACTTTTTTGAGGGATTAAGGTCCAATAAAAAAATTTATTTTGTTCTAGTTAGTTCTAGTTAGGTAATAATCCCCCTTGATTTTTCTTTGTGCATCACTTCTTTTCCAGCGTATGTAACTTGAACGGATAATTTTTTATATTTTTAGGATTAATCTTCTTTTTTTTTTGGAGTAGAAAAAGAAGGAGAAGAAAAAAACTTTTGTGACTTGTTTGATACTAGCATATTTAGGCCTGAGTTTGAGTAGTACTTTCTTATGAGTTCTTGAGTAATGAATAAAATAGCATACTTTCTGACACATAAGCTCAGGGTTGTGACTCTGCTTATAACTTATTCTTATTTTGTTGTTCGCTGATCCTATCTGTTTTAGAGTATAATTGATCCATCTTGATTTATACTTGTGCCATGTGGGGTGAATATTTCTTACATATATTCCATATTTTGCATCTTAGTCTAGAACTTCCCCTGCATGTTATTGAAGCAAAATAAAAGTATTGCTCTATTTAGAATATGATAATAGGCTTTCTTTGAGATATCTTGTGAATTTTAGCCTTTTCATATATTGTACCACTAGTTAGTCCTTTGAACTTATAGCCGCCGTATTTTTGCCTTGATCTTTTTGTTGAATCCCTAGTTTTTGCACCTTGATTCCTTGAGAATTCTCGCTTAGACTATGATATTATATGATAAATTTGAAGAAAGGGATGATTAAATGCAAAATGGTTACCAACAATAGCTTAAAAGCAATGAAAATGCTCTCTTGAAAAGAATGTGACATTAAAAAAAAAGAGAATAAAAATAAAAATTTGCTTTGAAAAAAAATAAAACGTTCCTGATATGAGGAAAATACTTGTGAAATAATTGATGAAGAAAGGGCTGAAAAATAAAATTAACAGATGAAAATAATTGGTGATAAAGTCAAAAAGTGCAAAGTGCTTAGGGAAGTATAAATCACTATTATATAATTCTCCTACCTGTCCATTAGACAACATTTCAACCCGTCAAAATCCTATTTGATTTTATTCGAGCATGCTTAATTAGTATATATGTACATAATGGGCAAACCTATGGTTCTTTGTGCATAAATGTGAATTTATTTATGAGTGTGAGAGTTGTTTTTTATGCTAAGTCCTTAAATTATATTCATTCTTTGATTTGAGAATGCAGACTCTTTATTCTTCTGAAGGCACTTGTTTCATTATAGATAGGTGATATTATTAGCTTCTTTGACAGAGTAGGTGAGCGAGCTTAAATTTGGTAAGTTAGAGTCAGTTTCTGAGGTTAGGAATATATACGGCTAAAATCAGAGAGTCCGATTTTATGATCATTACGACGATCCATAGCCTGTACTTTTGAAGGCTCGAGGCACAGCTCGAGGTTCAACCCTGAGGATCCTCTATGTTCGACCTCAGGGTAGTGTAAATCGGTGGCTATGATGGATAAGTGGGCAATTCCCAAGGCACGTGGTTAGAGCTGACTAGGTCTACTAGGATAGTACAAGTTCGTACCGTGACATTAAATGGATGTACCATCCACATATATTTGTAATAAATGCACCTGTACTATGTTGGGATTCCTTCTCCTATATAAAGGGGACCCTTATCATTTTGTAACATACATGATATTTAATACAATAACAAGAACATTCTTTGCTCTCCAACTTAAATATATTCTCCCTTGATTTTATTGCTTACATTTATTGTTTGATTACATTTATTGTGTTTTATTGATTGTTCTTCATCTATTACTCATCATTGATCATAAATAGCCATCATCAATGCCCTTAGAACTGTTAGCCTTCTTCGGCCATCCCCAGCATGACGCTTTAGCTCGTCCTCGAGGCCCGGCATAGGCTAGCTCGAGACCCCGATTCATGCCCGTTCAATTTACATAACATATTATCCTCAAGCTTTTATTTCATTTTCCTTATTCACACTTAGCATCTATCGCTTAACAACTAGCATAAAAATAAATTACGTATTTTTAGAACCACAAAATCAAATATAATTGTAGTTACCATTTTCAAGGTAAACAGTTTGGCGCCCATCGCGGGGCTAAAAATAATAGTGATTGTTCGTGTGCTGGTTTACTGAAAAACGCAAGTTATTCTTCACACTTTTTCTTGCCCAAGAGTCATTGATTCAGGTCAAAATGTATAACTCGATGAATGCACATGAAAACAACGGTCCTGAGGACCATGGAGAGAAAGGTGTGTTGTTCCAGGTATCGGTGTACCACCACGAAACCATGAGGATGCGCTAGAACCAATTTCTGTGGATGTGGTCTCACGCAACGCCCAACACGTCGATATAAGCTCCCACACAAACAGGAGTATACGCCAAGAAAATGAACAAGAAGCTCAAAAAACCCCGGCTCGGGAGGAACGAGAGGCCAGCCTTCACGTAATTTTTGAGATGTTGCAGGCACAACAACTGGTGATTGCTCAACTACAAGGCCACCAAAAAACTCCAAGCACAACAACACCGAAAACGGCTCCTCAAGCCGAACAGGTACCCGAAAGATCAAGCAATAACGGGGTCAGCAGCCGACCCTGCTATCATAAAGATGCTCGAGGACCTCACAAAAAGGATTGAATCGGGCGAAAAGAAGATAGAAGCCAATGACAAAAAGTTGGAGACCTACAATTAAAGGGTCGATCAAATTTCGGGTGCACCCCCCATTCTGAAGGGTATAGATTTAAAGAAATTTGTACAAAAACCATTCCCATAAAATACTGCTCCAAAGCCTATCTCGAAGAAATTCAAAATGCCCGATCTCCCGAAGTACAACGAAACCTTAGGCCCCAACGAGCACATCACTGCTTACATTTGTGTTGTAAAAGAAAATGACCAGAAGGATGACACGATTGAATCTGTCCTGTTAAAGAAATTCGGAGAAACACTTTCAAAAGGGGCCATGATGTGGTATCACAACTTATCCCCGAATTTGATAGACTCATTTGCCATGCAGGCAGATTCTTTTACAAATGCACATGCCTTTGCCATCAAGGTTGCTACAAGGAAATCTGACGTCTTCAAAAATAAACAAAGAGAAAATGAGATACTACGGGAGTTTGTATCCCACTTTCAAAAGGAGCGAATGAAATTACCACCAGTCTTCAATAACTGGGCAGTGCAGGCCTTCACCCAAGGGTTGAACAAACAAAGCTCGGTAGCTTCGAAGCATCTAAAGTAGAACTTGGTTGAATATCCCACCGTGACTTGGGCGGATGCCTACAACCGGTATCAATCAAAGATTAGGGTCGAGGACGACCAACTAGGAGCCCCCTCGGGATCAGTATATTGTAGCAGGCTCCTGGAAAAGGAACCAAGACCAAACAAGGAAAGCTACCAACCGTACACTGAAGATCGAAGAAAAGCCCCAAGGCGTAACATACCCCGAAACGACCGAAGGGCAAATTGAGGTCAGAATCCTCGGGGACTTGTGAGCAGAGCCGGATTCGACAGACTCGCAGGACCGACGGAGGTACCCTAATTATTTGAGTATAATCTTAGCATTGATGTTTCGGACATTGGATTTGCCATAGGTAAAATTAGAGACACTAGGTGGCCAAAGCCCATACTATCAGATCCGTCGCAAAGGAACTCTAACCCAGTGTGCAAATTTCACGACACACACGGTCATAGGACCAAAGATTGCAGACAGCTCCAAGAAGAAGTAGCCCGACTAATCAACAAAGGGCACCTCCGTGAGTTCCTCAGCGACGGAGCCAAAAATCAATTTTGGGAAAGAGAGGCGAACAGAAAAAATGAAACAGGAGAGCTACAACATGTCATTCACATTATCATTAGAGGAATCGACATCCCACAGGAACCCATTGTCAAACGAACAAAAATATCTATCACCAGGGAAAAGCAAACTCGAAGTTCCATACCCGAGGATGCTCTCACATTCAACGAAGAGGACATTGAGGCCCTGTCTCAGCCTCATAACGACGCATTGCTAATTTCTTTTCTTGTGAATACAATTCAAATTAAACGTGTGCTTGTGGATCCACGTAGCTCGGCCAACATTATGAGGTCGAGGGTGATGGAGCAGCTTGGACTACTCGACCAGATCGTGCCCGCATCTCGAGTCCTCAACGGATTCAACATGGCAAACGAGACAATGAAAGAGGAAATCACCCTCCCTGTCAACGTGGCCGGCATAACCCAAGATGTCAAGTTTCATGTCATCGAAGGAGACATGAGGTACAATGTCTTTCTCGGAAGGCCATGGATACACTGCATAAGAGCAGTACCATCAAACCTTCATCAAATTATGAAGTTTCCAACGAATGACGGAATAAAAACTGTATACGGGGAGCAACATGCAGCAAGAGAGATGTTCACTGTGCACGATGTGGCACCGGCATCGATACCGTCAATATTGAAGGAGCCAAAGGATAAGCAAACAATGAAGTAGCAATCACAAGCTACATTCTCAGCTGCACCCGAGTAAATAAGCAGAGGACTGTACCGCATCCCCGGAGTGAGTAGTTGAAGCATACCGAGGCTCGAAGCGCCATTACAACTAAGGTATAACCGTATCCCTTTTTATTTACATCCTACACTAACCTGTGTACAGGTGTCCGGTTAGAACAATCGAAGCAATTTCTAGCTTGAAGACCTTAGGTTTTAAAGCATGCGTTGCACTCTTTTCCTTCGATCAGATTTTATCCCAAGAAGGGTTTTACTGGCAAGGTTTTTAACGAGGCAACATCTATATGCTATCTAAGCAGAACTTAACAAGTATTCAAGGCTGCTCTTCAATCAACCTCGAATACTGGGGGGCATCCCCCCAGGGAAGTCAAGATGAGCCAAAGAGGGTCTCGATAGGAAAATGATATATCGGGCCAAACGGTCAAATGAACCGTGTCTCCATACAGTAATTGAACCCCCGATGACGAAAAATGTACACTTGTACCAAGTAATCAAAGGAGTATCTTTTACCATCAAAACACTTCGCACTTCAAAGAAGTTTGCTATTTTCACAAAAAAAATGGCCCTAAGGCCAGAAATCTCCCAAAAACTCGAGAACTGACTTCAAAACTCAAAGCCTTAAGACCTATGGGTCGGAAACTTAGAGCTCATAAGCCCTCAATGAGGCAACATCAAGTTTACAAAGAATGGCTCCAGAGCCAAAAACTTTCGATGTCTCGGGGACTGTCGCCGACTATCACCCCATCGAGCTACCAAAAACTCAAAGTTGTTAGACCCTAAGCGGGCAACCCCGAGCTCATAAGACCTCCAGAAGGCAATACCAAATCTGTAAGACCTCAAGCAAGGCATGAGTTATACTTGTGCCAAGTAACCAAAGAATCTGTAAGACCTTAAGCAAGGCATGTTAAAATTTATAAGACCTCAATGGGCATAATCCCAATCTTAAAGTCAAGGCTATATATTCGAACTTATAAGACCCCTAAAAAGGCATACCCTCGATATAGACGCCGAGGCTACCTCACTTGGGGACTAAAAGACTACGGCCAAACACAATGACTGCGGTCACAAGGCTCCGGCCAAACTAACGCGACTCGGGGACCCCCGACTGTCGCCATAAAATCACAGGCCTTCAATTACTTTGAAAATACTTCAAAAAGAACTGGTTATTTGTACCATACGCAAACATATGTCCTTTTTTCCAATTTGATAGTAACATCCCCTTAAATGAGGCCCATGCCCAAGATGGACATGTTTTTTAGTCCCAACAGGTTTTGATGGGCCAAATTGGCTCATTCTACAAAATCAGACGTGCAATTGAAGGTTATAATAAGGGGTTTTGGCATAGTATAACAACATACTCATATATTTGGCAGAAAATAACCATAGTTATAAATATTGTCATTAAATAGCCAAGTATATCACAATAATAATATGTATATCACATCCTTTTTTTTCTTTTTTGTCTATATCAATATGTATATTAAAATTTTATTTTTTATTCTTTGTATATAAATAATATTATTATTTGTATATCAATAATATAAAATTATATCTATAGTTATTGCCGCATTTATATCAATGTATATCACGATAGAAATATTATATTATTTGTATATCATAGTATATAGCATGACGGACATGTGTATACCAAAATAGATATCATAAATTTATTTTTCTTCTTTGTATATATCAAAAATTAATTTTCTTTGTATACCAAAATATTATTTACTCCCACAATTATATTCATTATTTTTATATTTTAGAACTTGGTTAAACATGGTGTATCAAAAATTTATTTTCCTTTTTTGATCAATAATTAATAACTATATTATTTGTATATCACTGTGTATAACATAATAATAATGCGAATATCAAAAAAAAATTATTAAAACTTTATTTTCCTTCTTTGTATAACACATTTCAGATAGAAAACTCAAGTTCAAGATGACCCCACATGTGTATCCCCTATTGTAACCCATGTATATCTCTATGTACATAAGCGATATCTCGTGTATATTATATGTATTTATGTAAACCCATAAAAATTTATGTTATATATATGATATACAATGTGATATACACAGTTTCCCATAGAAAATGTGTTGTATACACGATATACAAAGTGACATACACATACGTCCTTAAAAACTTGTGTCTGATATACACTAATGTACAGGATATACAACGTGATATACACATGTGGTAGTTGGATTTTTAGGTCTGATTTTTTTACCTAAAACCAGTCTAAATCACTTCTAATCTTGCTCAAATTTTGTATATAGCCTCGTTTAGATATTTTCAACCAATTTCAATCACACCTACTTATTCAATCCAACCAAAAAAGGTATATAGAAGAAAAACAAAGTTGAAATATATTTTTTCTCTCTTAGTTTTTGCTAATCTTGCTCAAATTTTGTATATAGCCTCGTTTAGGTATTTTTAACCAATTTAAATCACACCCTCTTATTCAATCCAATCGACGAAAAAAAAGAGAAGAAAACAAAGTTGAAATATATTTTTTATCTCTTAGCTTTTGCTCTGATTTTCTCTGATGTGAGATCAACCTTACCTTTTCATCCCACTGATTTTTTTTGCATAATTTGCATGAATTTTTGCTAAACTATGAGACCAAAAGAGAAGAGACAAAAGAAGAAATACAAGGAGAGAAAGAGGAAGGAAAACCAAAATAAGCGTGTAGTTTTTTTAAAGAGAATGTAAAAGAGAGTAGTTTTTTTAAGATTTGGCTATATAAAGCCAATTGTTTGGGGCTATCATTGCAAAACCTAATATAAGGCTAAAAAATTATCAATTTCCGTTATGTGTTGTTATGTAAAAATTGCACGGGGCGCCCTATTTGGGTGCCCCTTTTTAACCAGTAGCCGCTTTGTCTTTTTGTTTGCATCCGTACCGACTTTTTAAAAAACTTCAGCTTCCTTTTATAACTGAGAAACTTCAGCTCTAGAGCTGAAGTTCCGGGTTACTAAACAAAAACTTTAGCTCTAGAGCTGAAGTTTTTATTTTATAACTAGAGCTGAAGTTTTCGGGTTACTAAACAAAAACTTCAGCTCTAGAGCTGAAGTTTTTATTTTATAACTAGGAAACTTCAGCTCTAGCTGAAGTTATATTTTATAACTGGCAAACTTCAGCTCTAGAGCTGAAGTTTTTATTTTATAACTTGAAAACTTCGGCTCTAGAGCTGAAGTTTCCGGGTTACTAAACAAAAACTTCAGCTCTAGAGCTGAAGTTCTTATTTTATAACTGAAAAACTTCAGCTCTAGAGCTGAAGTTTCCTAGTTACTAAATAAAAACTTATAAAATAAAACTTCAGCTCTAAAGCTGAAGTTGGCGAGTTACAAAATAAAAACTTCAGCTCTAGAGTTGAACTTCAGGCCCGGCTACTAAAATGCTGAAGTTTTGTGTAATTGTCTTTGCTACTTTAGCCCCGTATGCTGAAGTTATATGAAAATGTGGGTACGCTTGTAATTTTTTTTGCAAAACGGACACATGTTAAAATGTGGCACAAAAAGCGGGTATAGATGCAAATGTTACGTTGTTATTGGATGCCAATTTTTCATATAATTAGCTGAGATGGCCATTTTTTGGATTGAGATTAAAGTTTAGTCAACTTTTAAATCTTATTGGCAAAGTAATCACTCTTATGCGAAAATAAAATTTTGGACAAAAATACCCTTACTTAAAATACAAGAACTCTAGTAATGACTACTGGATTTTAAACTTTCAAACCTCATAATTTGTTTTTGGAATTCAAAAGATTTCTGCTGGTAAATCTCAATATACGTTGCTGGAGTTTGAAACTTCTAAATGCAAAAGTCCAGTATCCTATACCAGAATTATTTAAAAGTGAGGAGCATATTATTTTGGAGTTCTGCTGTGGAAGAGATGAAATTATCGAACTCTGACTCAACAGTAGTAGCCGGCGACAACGACGCAACAACTTGAAGAACGACATCAATCAACTCAACGCCTTCAGTATAATGACCTTTAGAGGGTTATATAATGAGCATGAGAATTGCTCAGTATTCTGGATGATCAAAATCCTTATATAAAGTTTTAAGTTACATGAAATGAAGGAAAATTTTCAAATTACTAAGTGGGCGTTTGCACATAAAAACTCTGAAATTTCTAAAAAAAAAATGAATTTTTTTTCCGAGTTGAAAATAGGATTTGAAAATTAGAGTTGTGTATGGACATGAATATAATTTGGAGCTACTTTTTACTTGTGAGTGCTTTGAAGTGAAAATTTTGAAACAAATCAGTTTATTGAAGTTTTTCAAATTCCGAAAAAATTCTGAAATTTAACTTTAAGGGAAATTCACAATTTTCACGGCGAAATGCTAATTTCGAAAAGAAGAAATTTTTTCAATGGCCAAACGGACCCTAAATTCCTTAGTTGCTGGGTTTTGTACATACGTCCAAAAGTCAGGCATTACAGGTTCTGTATATGGCTTTCTTAATTGTCTGTACTAGAGGTGTGCTTTATTTGGTTTAGTTTGGTGGAATGGTGTAATATTCGCTTGTTATAAGGGTAGTTGGCGATGTCAAAGACATGTTTGATGAATGCCTCAATGAGATTGTTGTCTTGGAATGTTTTGAGATTGTTGTCTTGGAATGTTTTGAGATCGTCAAATTTTGAACCGATAAATTATTATTGGGGTTTGAACTTATAAACATTTGAACCCTAAGAATCTATGCTGAGTTTTCAAACTCTAGTCACATGGAATTTTTAAAGTCCAAGAATAAATTATGGTGTTTCAACTAATAAATGTTCGAACTTCAGTAATTATTTTTGGAGTTTCTCTCTCAAAAATTCAAATTCCAGTGTTCGGTGTTGGAGTTTCACAAATAGGAGAATTTCAAACTCCAGCAACAATTCCAATTTCTGGAGTTTGAACTTCTAAATGTTCAGAAGTTCAAAGTTACGTAGATGTTCCTGGCATTTTTCATATTTTAGTTGGGGTTATTTTTGTTTAAATATTTTTCATGTAAAAAAAATAGCTAGACGCTAATATCTTTTAATTACTGGCTAAACTCTAATAGAAGGGGTTAAAGTGACTATCTCTCATTTTCTTCCAATACAAGTAAGTTTTGGACCAAGACGAGACTTAGCTGTAAAAATAGAAAAGGTTGGCCACACTACTAGTAAAACATCAATTTGTGATAGAAATTTATGACTGAAAATGAAGCAGTCACTAATAGTACTATTTTTGCGATTGCATAGTCGGAAAAATATTGAGTTTTTATTCCTTTAAAAAAAAGCAAATATCATTCCGACAAAAGCAGTGGTAAATAGCGCTCGAAGTTTCCACCTTCACTTTTGCGACTTTTTTAATTAAGTGAGCTCGCTCTATACATAATTATAGATATACGGCTCTCTTTTCAAACCATATACTTCTGAAACTTTTCGTGTTTGAAATTGCATGGCAATGTAGGAAAACATAAATAAATAAATAAATAAATAAATAAAATAAAATTAGTTTTGCGACCACAGTAGTAGGAAACATAAATAATAAATAAAATAAACTTAGTTTAGCGATCACAGTAGGAAACATAAATAATAAATAAAATAAACTTAGTTTTGCGATCACAGTAGTAGAAAAACTCAAATAAGATAAAAATACTTTATATTATTTGCGATCACTTCGGTAAGAAAGATTAAACAAATTTATGATTATATATACCGTTTGTTCTGAAGTTGTGAGTAATTTAAATTATTTGGGACCGCGTCAGTCACACAGTTGGCGGCATTTATTAGTCGTTTTTCTACTTTGGCTTTACGACCGCAGTAGTCACAAATTACAGACGGATTCGGTCGCAAACCTTTTCAGATCAGCTATTTTGCGACTACAATATTTCGATCTGAATGTGGTCGATAGCATTTTCTGACCACAATCCGACCGTTTTGGCAGTCAAAAAATAGCCATTTTCTAGTACTGCCAGTTTTTGAGCCGTGCTTTAACATTTAGCCACCGTTTGAAATGTAGTTGAAAATTAAGAATTTTAAAATATGCAATATTTAGACAAAATTAACCCTAGCTAAAACAACTGTGCTCGAGTTCGAAGGTCTTAATGAAACTAGGTTTACCTCGAAAATACGAGTAACAATTAAATTTGATTTGTGGTTTTAAAAATATGTGGTTTAGTTCAATACCAATTAATAATCAAGAAGTATAAAGTATAGATGAAAGAAATTAATGAATTAAACAAGTGTTACCAAACAGTATCGACCTCGAGCTTAGTGACCTCGAGATGAACAATGAACAATAAAGTAAGAACAGTAAAGAAAAAAGACAAGTCTGATGAATAATGAGCCAGAAAAATAAGATAGTATATTCTTTGCCAATGATTAGATGATGTTTACAAATGTATGGGGTCCCCTTTATATAATAGGGGAACCCTAAATAAGGTACATTTCTATTTACAGTAAGGAATCTTATTGGGACAACTATCTAACTGCACATTACAGAATCGTACAATTATATTCCGAAATTTGTGCCATGATTTTGGGGACGTGGCAATAATTTCACTTATTCTGTTAAAATCCATAGCGTCATTATTTTGGGGTCGAGCATACTCGGCTTTGGTATTCATCGTACTTCGATCCTCGGGCATTGCATCCTATCTTCAAGCTCGAGTCTGATCCATCGGGCTCGAACTCGACCTTGCCTGAATTCCATCTTAAGACGACCACTCGAGCCTATAGATTGAAGGCATATAATTTTGACCGTATACAGATAGTCCCCGCATTTCTTTTAGTAGGTCGATAAGAAACAATTTGATCTTCAATGCTCCGAAACCTTGATCCTGATATCAATATCGTGATGTCAGCGATTGAAGTGACTGAAAGGTCGCTTTCGTGCAGTTCCCAAAGTCATTAATTGGGGGCGGCTGACAATCGGCTATTTGGCTTCCCTAATACGCTTAAGTGGCTACTATAAATAGGTCAAGTTCACAATTTTGCAAACTATACTTCTCAAATCGTTCTCAAAATTGCATTAGCTCCTTCAACTTTTCTGAGTTCACCCTTCTCTCAATTTGTTCTTACTTCATCATCACCCTTTTCTCTTCTATAGAATTTCCAAATCATAATGGCTAAAACATCTAAATCTATTCCCAAAAAGAAAAAAACCTCTTCATCGTCGCGGTCGCCAGAAGTAAAATGGTAGTGCTGCCTCGTATCGAGGAGTGTATTCCCACGCCGTGTGAAACAACATCCTATTTCAAAATCGAAAAACCAGTGCCGACACCAAGCCAATGTGAGCCCATGTCCCGATACATCTGTTTGATGACCAAAGATGATCTCCAGCAGGTGAAAAAAGACTGCAACTGGGAGAACAAAGATGTAGTAATCCCTTCCCCTGAAGAAACATCACTATTCATAAAGCAGGGTACTTAAGCGTGTATACCAACCCATTGACGTTGGGAATTTCCAATCCAGCTCCGGGTTCCATTGATCTAGTTATTCTTGATTTTTGCCAACAATACCAAGTGACGCTTGGCCAAATCTATCTTTCATTCTGGCCCATCGTCAATCTAATCAGATTTTTCTCAAGCTAGGTCGAGGGAATACCTTTTACACTTGATCATATGATCAGGCTATACAACCCTCGTCTTTATTGAGGTAGCCTAATAAAGCTGCAACGTTGATCCACTAAATCTCTCTTCTCCAGCATCGATGAAGACAAAGATCGAGGATGGATGAGTCAGTTTATCCGAGTCAGAACCTCTGACCTGATTCCTGCTAAGAGTATGACATTCCCCGAGGAATGGAATATGAAGCGTAAGGACATACTTATCAATAGTGACTTTATACCCTGCTTTCCCTTCTCTTTCTCGAACTCATCTTTTTCTCGGTCTAACCCTATTCCGATGGAGTAGTTGTTGCTTGGTTCCCTGGTATGGTCCCAGAGCTCAAAGTTTGGGTCCAAAAATTGGCCTCTACTTCTTTATACATGGAGCGCAGCTGGCGTGACCTAGCCAAAGGTCGATGGGAGGCTAACTTATCCTTTTTGTGAAGGCTATGACGCTCCATCAAGAAGCATTTTCCAAGTCTCGAGCTGAGTTTGCTCGATATGAGGCTGATCTCAGGAAGCTCTCGGAGGAGAGGGACGACCTTAAGATCCTCTATGTCAAAAAGGAGGGGGAGATAGCGATATTCGAGCCGAACTGGCGAAGGATTGTCAAGAACAGACCGAGCTTGTCAAAAAGGTAATATACCCTTTGAAGTTTTGTTACTCATTTTTCCCATCGGTCATTTATCACTTCAACTTTGCAGGCTCAACAAAAGGGCCAGCTGGTGGAGCAGCTCCAAGAGGAGCTCAAGATGAAGGAGGTCGAGACCCAAGGGTGGAGATAGGGTATGGACCGTCTTGCCTTGGAGAAAGATACTCTTCGGGAGAAGCTGGCTTCAATTGAATGCTAGGTTCAGAGTGTAAAGGAGGAAAGCCTGGCTCGAAGCCACAGAATCGAGGAGCACGAAGCTAAATCTGCCGCGGAGCTTTCCAAGGCCAAATCTGACGCAGAGGCATTAGTATCTTCATACCGATACTGAGGCAGCTAACATCTGGACAAATGAGATCTCTACTGCGGCAAAATTTAAGCTGTCATGTGTACTCGACCATGCCAGGCGATAATCCCGGAGAGAAACCCTCGAGGAGGTGCACGCTTGCGACTTTGACCTCTCGGCAGACACTGAAAAAGCAAAGACTTTGGAAGAAGAGGTTGCCACTTTGCTTTCTGATGATGAGGATTCAGCTAGTGGCTTCGAGAGCAGAGGAGACGAAGATGAAATCCCTGAGGAGGAAGTTCCCGAAGACACGGCTCCCAAAGATGCAGCTGTCGAAAATGTGGCCCCGGAGTAGATTTAGGTTTCTTCATTTTGTTTTTGTGTTTTTATGTAAGGACCCCTCGTGGATATCGTAAAATATCTCTTGTAGGCCCCTCTTATAAATATAAAAGGATCTATTTGCTTCATCTTCGGTTCCGTATTGTCTTTATTTTGTGAAAAATTTGATAACTTCAATGACCAAGTGACCTTGGCTCGGAGTATGAATATAACAACCCTTAGGTTTTTTTAGTGATCAGCGTGTGATTCTCAAACTTAGAATAGAATACCTCTCTAGGTTTTTGATAGTCTTCGAGCTATGCTTAATTTGGTTTGGCTCGAGCTCAGGATAATAGGATTCTTGAGTCAGAGTTGAGTGAGAGCATGGTCTAGAAACCTATATTTTTTGTCCCTTAGGCTCTTTTACATCGGCCCTTAGGCTCTTTAAGTTGGTCCAATTCGGCCTCTAAAGCGGCTATAATATTTCCCTCTTTTCAACTAAAAGACATAGTGAAAATTTATCTATGCCTTAGCATGTATTTTTTGTACTCGTTGGGTTTTTCGAAGGTTCGACGTATCAGAACCTTATTAGTAATTTGTTTATGTAAACATAATCGAATACCTGTTGAGGTTATTTTGAAGGCTGATGTTATCGAAGCCTACAAATTATTCGAGGGCTGATTTTATCAAAGCCCTTTATCTTTTGCTTTTGCTGAGGGTAGCCTGATTTAACCGATTTTTTCAAAGTGTTTGAAGGCCTTTAATTTTATGGCAGAAGTCAGACGTCTCCAAGCCGCAAATTTCAGCCGTAGACTTTTTATATGACCGTGTGAACATAGCCTTTAATATGGCCGTAGTCTTCGGGTATGTGTCTTGGACTTGTTTCCCGATAACCTTTCGAACTTGTTTGAAAGGTTAGTCCCCGAGTATGATGGCCTTGGACTTTATATTGAGGGGATGCCTCTTTGAGGTCTTATGAGTTTGAGGTTTTGATGACTCGAATGTGTTGACTGTTAATGACAATCCCCAAGTATTCGGGGTGTATTTGCGTTCCGGCCCTTGTGTCGTTTCTCATAGAATTGTAAGTGTAGAGTTCGTATAATAGTAGAATTCTTTGAGATATAAAGTGTTCTGATATAGAAGGAATGCTTCTTTGAATAATTGATACATGCATACATGTTTTGCTGTCGGGGCTCGACTATTCTATATGGACACGGTTCATCTGACTGTTTGGCCCATTACAAAATTCTCCTATCGAGGCCCTCTCAGACGTGAAGTATTTTCCTTGAAAATATGACCTTCAAGGGTGATGCCCCCCAGTATTCGAGGTTGACTGAAAAGAAGCCTTGGAAGCAGTACAATTGACTGAAAAGAAGCCTTGGAAGCCTTCGAGTGACTTAGCTATATAGGTAGCATATAGTTGTTGCCTCATTAAACACCTCGCCGGTAAAACCCATTTGGGATAAAATCCAATCTAAGGAAAAAAGAGTGCAACGAATGCTTTAAAACCTAAGGCCTTCGTGTAAAAAGGTGCCTTCGGTAGCTTCGACCAAACACCTGCAATGAGTTAGTTTCACATTTAATGGACAAGAAAGATACATTCATACCTTAGCATTAGTATCGTCTGAGTAATGATACGTTCCAATTGTTCGGAAGCTATTCACCTTCCATTGTGCTAAGCTTGTAAGATCCTTTATTGACAACTCCGAGGACTCGGTACAGTCCTTCCCAATTCGGGCCCAGTTTCCCTTCATCCGGGTCTCGAGTATTAAGGGTGACTTTTCGTAGAACTAAGTCCCTTATACCAAAGTATCGAAAGTTGGTCCTTCTATTGTAATATATCTCAATTCTTTGCTTCTATGCAGCCATCCGGACAAGTTCTACTTCTCGTTTCTCATCTAATAGCTCGAGGCTAGTGATCATATCCTTGTGCTTTGATTCCTCCAATGCATGTCGAAACCTGGCGCTGGGTTCTCTGACCTCGACAGGGATAATAGCCTCAAAGCCATATACTAAAGAGAACAGAGTAGCCCCCGTGCTAAACTTCAATGTTGTTCGATACGCCCAGAGGACCTCCGGTAGAACTTCTCTCCATTTTCCCTTTGCATCATCCAACCTTTTCTTCAAGTTTTGAATAACAGTTTTGTTTGTTAACTTGGCCTGTCCATTTCTAGTTGGGTCGTATGGTGTTGATAAGATCCTCTTTATTTTATGTTCTTCAAGGAACTCCATCACCTTGCTGCCGATGAATTGTTTTCCATTGTCACATACAATCTCGGCAGGTATCCCGAACCGGCATATGATGTGGTCCCGGATAAAGTCAATAACTTCTTTTTCTCTGACCTTCTCAAAGTCTTGTGCTTCCATCCATTTAGAAAAATAATCAGTCATAAACAAAATAAATTTATCTTTACCTAAGGTCGTTGGTAGAGGGCCAACTATGTACATTCCCATTTCATGAAAGGCCACGGGGATAGGATCGAGTGGATTTGTTCTCCAGGCTGGTGGATCATCGGTGCAAAGCATTGGCACTTGTCGAATTTTTGAAAAATTCCTTAGTATCTTTTTCCATGATGTCCTAGTAATATCCTGCTCTAACAATTTCCCGAATCAAAGACTCGACGCCGAAGAGATTTCCACAACTATTTTCGCGGACTTCACGTAGAACATAATCAGTATCTCCCAGTCCTGAACATACCGCCAATGGCCCATCAAACGTTCCCTGTACAATGTTCTATCTTCATCTAATGCAAACCTAGCAGCCTTGGTTCGTAGGGCCCTCGATGTTTTATGGTCCGATAGGAGTTTTCCATTATTCAAAAAATCGATATATTTATTCCTCCAGTCCCAAGTCAAACTTGTTGAATTTACCTCGGCATGACCCTCTTCAACCACATACCTCGTTAACTGGATGACAGTCCCCGAGACGATATAGTCTTCTTTGATCGAGGATCCCAGATTGGCAAGTGCATCAACCCGGCTATTTTATTCTCGAGGCACGTGATCTAGAGTCCACTCCTTAAAGTGGTGCAAAGTTACGTGTATCTTATCCAAGTACCGTTGCATTCTATACTCTCGAACTTCAAAACTTCTGTTTACTTGTTTTACCACCAACAGTGAATCGCACTTGGCTTCAATGACTTCTGTTCCCAAGCTCTTAGCTAGCTCGAGACCTACAATCATGGCCTCATTGTTATTCAACCTAGAAATGTTGATAGATTTCCTAGTGGTGTCACCCGCAGGTGGCTTTCACACAATGCCAAGCCCGGACCCTTTCACTTTCGAGGCACCATTCGTAAAAAGGGTCCATACCCGCGATGTGTACCCGATCCTAGCAGGATTTCTTTCTCCACTTCGAGTACGAGGGTCGGTGCAAAATTGACCACGAATTCAGTTAGGATTTGCAACTTGATGGTCATTAGGGGTTGATACTAGATATCGCACCCGCTAAGTTCAACGGCCCATTCGTCCAACCCGCCCAATAGCTCGGGCTTATGCAAAACATTTCAAAGGGGTAACCTGTTAATACGCATATGGGATGACATTGAAAATATGGTTTTAGATTTCTAGATGCGCTTATCAATGCAAGTGCTAATTTTTTTAAGTGAAGGTATCTAGTTTCAGCATCTCCTAGAGTTTCGCTTATATAATAAACAGGCAATTGCGTACCTTGCTCTTCTCGAACTAGTACCCCACTTACCGCTATCTCATATGCTACCAAGTATAGGTAAAGTTTTTCATGTACCTGCGGGGTATGAGGCAAAGGCGGGCTCGATAAGTATCGCTTCAATTCTTCCAGGGCTTGTTGGCATTTTGGGGTCCACGCAAAATCATTCTTCTTTTTAAGCAAGGAAAACAACCTGTGACTTTGATCTGATGACCTCAAAATGAATCGACCCAAAGCATCTATTCGTCCAGTCAACCTTTGCACGGACTTCACACTATCCAAGATCGTGATACCCCGATTCGAGACCATGAAACCGAGGAACTTACCCGAGCTGACTCCGAAGGTACATTTCTCCGGGTTAAGATTCATGTTGTACTTCCTCAAAATTTTGAATGTTTACTGCAAATGAGTTAAATGGTCCTTTGCGCGCATGGACTTAACCAGTATATCATCGATGTAAACTTCCATTCTTTTACATAACTGTTCTTCGAACATTTTGTTAACTAGGCGTTGGTATGTAGCTCCTGCAGTTTTTAGCCCGAAGGGCATTACGTTGTAACAATAAGTTCCAAATTTAGTGATAAACGAAGTCTTTTCACGGTCCTCCAAGTCCATCTGAATTTGATCGTACCCGGAGTAGGCGCAGAGAAAAGTTAGAATCTCGTGGTCGGCCGTGGCATCGATAATACGATCGATGTTGGGTAGTGGGAAAGAATCTTTTGGACATGCTTTGTTTAAATTCTTGTAATCTACACACATTCTAAGTTTGTTTCCTTTTTTATGAACTACAACTACGTTGGCTAACTATTCGGGGTATTTTACCCTCAGATAGACCCTATTTTAAGGAGTTTGGTTACCTCGTCCTTTGTGAATGCATGTTTCACCTTGAACCAGGTCTCCTTTTTTGCTTTACCAGTTTGAACCTAGGGTCGAGGCTTAACCAATGTGTTGTTATTTCTGGTGGAATCCCTGTCATATCTAAGTGGGACCAAGAAAAGCAATCCATATTATCAATAAAAAATTGAATGATTTTTTCCTGAGTTCAGGTGTTAATCTCGTTCCTAGGTATACCTTTATCTCGGGTATGTATTCGATTAGTATGACCTGCTCCAGTTCCTCGACAGTTGACTTGGTTGCATCGGACTCTTCGGGAACGACGAAGGTTCGAGGAGTAAGGAAATCCTCTTCCTTGTCTTCGATAACCTGTTGCTCTGATTCCGTTGAGGCTAGGGGCGGTGATTGCTATTTAGCCGCCCGCTTACCTTTGATGCTTTATTTCTCGAAGGTCGAAGTCTCTGGTAGCGGCATCACTTCATCGACTGCAAATATTTACTTTGCAGCATGTTGCTCTCCATAGAACATTTTTAGACCATCATCTGTTGGGAACTTCATCATGTGATGAAGAGTTGAAGCTACCACCCTCATATCGTGTATCCATGGTCTCCCTATGAGTGCATTATACCTCATGTTGTCTTCGATGACATGGAATTTTGTATATTGTATGGTCCCGGCTATGTTGACTAGCGGGATTATCTCCCCTTTTGTTGTTTCGCTTGCCAAGTTAAAGCCATTCAGGACTCGAGATGCAGGGACAATCTGGTCCTATAGGCCGAGATGTTCTACGACCCTCGATCTGATTATGTTTGCTGAGCGACCTGTATCCACTAGAACATGTTTAGCTTGAATTTTATTTAAAAGGATAGAAATCACCAGGGCATCATTGTGCGGTTGAGATATGCCTTCTGCCTCTTCGTCATAGAACTAAAGGATGTCCTCGGGCACATAGATCTGAGTCTGCTTTTCTCTGGTGATCGATACCTTGGTGCTTTTGAATACGGGTCCTTGTAGTACGTCGACACCACTAATGATCATAGGGATTACATGTTGTGGCTCTTCATGCTTATTTTTTCTTGCATCTCTTTTCCTGAAGTGGCTTTTAGCCCGATCACTGAGAAATTCTCGAAGGTGACCCTCGTTGAACAACCGAGCCACCTCATCCCTTAGTTGCCTGCAATCTTTGGTCTTATGGTCGTGTGTGCCATGATACTTACATATCAAGTTTGGATTCCTCTGAGAAGGATTGGTTTGGATAGTCCTGGGCCACCTGGTATCTTTGATTCTTCCAATAGCTGACATAATCCCTGATGCGTTTACACTGAAATTATACTCTGACAATCGAGGTGCTTCCGCGGGGTCGGTGTGTTTATCGAACCCATTTTCACTCCCCGAGATCTTTGACCTAGATCGTTTCTCCAATCATTTCGAGTAGCGTTACAGCCTGAAACATTGTTTCTCCGATCAACATGTGGTTGATACCGTTCTTTATTTGACCTTGATTCCCTATCTGTATCCCTCGGGAGCTTAGCTGCCGATCTGTTAGGATGAACTGAACCCGAGGGGGCTCCCAACTGGTTGTCTTCGACCCTAATCTTTGAATGGTAACAGTTATGTACATCTCACCACGTCACAACTGGATACTCGATCATATTCTGCTTTAGTTGTCGAGATGCAATCGAACTCCTTTCATTCAAACTCTGCATAAAAGCTTGTACTACCCAGTCATCCTAGACCGGCGGTAATTCTATTTGCTCTATCTAAAACTTGGAAACGAATTCCCTCAACATCTCATCGTTCCTTTTTTTTATCTTTATGAAGTCTGATTTCCTCGTTGCCACCTTTATGGCCCTGGTGTGTGCTTTCATAAAGGCGTCTGCTGACATAGCAAATGAATTAATAGAGTTAGGAGGCAAGTTATGATACCAAATCATGGCTCCCTTCGACAATGTTTTCCCAAACTTTTTTATCAACACCGATTCAATCTTATTATCATTCAAGTCATTTCCTTTGATCCCGCAAGTATATGAAGTAATATGCTCGTTAGGGTTGGTTGTCCCATTATATTTGGGTATATCGGGCATGAGAAACTTCTTAGGAATGGGCATCGGGGCTGCGCTCTGAGGGAACGATTTTTGCACGAATTTTTTGGCATCTAAACCCTTCAAGACCGGAGGTACTCTCGGTATCTGGTCATCAAGGGAGTTATAAGTTTCCACTTTTTTGTCATTGTCTTCAATCTTCTTTTCCCCGAATTCGATCCTCTTGGTAAGATCTTCGAGCATTCTTATAATAGTGGGATCAGTCCCCGAGCCATTTTCGTTCGACCTCTCTGGCACCAGTTCAGCACGTCGAATGTTTTCTCTCTCAGCTATGCTTGGAGTTTTATTCTGACTCTGAAGTTGAGCAATGCTGACCTGCTGAGCATGCAGCATCTCGAATATCACTTGGAGGCTGACTCCCTCATATCCCACACCTGGTGTTCCTCGGCCCCCAGATTGGGCTTCCCTGTGTACACTCCCTCTGGGCTCTGTGCCTAGATCTGCATTCAAGGTAATGTGCGAACTAATATCAACTGGCTCCACATTTGGCATTTCCCCTGGGTTTATCGGTGGTACACCGACCCCCACATTGTTGTTTTTCCTATGAAATCCAAGATCTTCGCTGTCACGAATAGGTGTATTTTGCGAGTTTGACATGTTTAATCCTGAGAATAAAAAATTCTTGACAAGAAAATTTGTAAAGATAACGTGTGTTATGAGAATCAGTAATGAAATAAACACTATTATCTTTAGCCCCACGGTGGACGCCAAACTGTTTCCCTCGAAAATACGAGTAACAACTAAATTTGATTTGTGGTTTTAAAGATATATGATTTAGTTCAATACCAATTAATAATCAAGAGGTATAAGTATAGATGAAAGAAATGAATGAATTAAACCAGTCTTACCAAACAGTATCAGCCTCGAGCTTAGTGACCTTGAGATAAACCAAGAACAATAAAGTAAGAACAGTAAAGAAAAAAGACAAATTTGATGTACAATGAGCCAGAAAAATAAGATAGTATATTCTGTGCCAATAATTAGATGATGTTTACAAATGATTGGGGTTCCCTTTATACAATAGGGGAACCCTAAATAAGGCACATTTCCATTTGGAGTAAGGAATCATATTGGAACAGTTGTATAACCGCCTAGTACAAAATCTTACAATTCTGTTCTGGGATTTGCGCCATGATTTTGGGAACGTGGTAGGAATCTCGCTCATTCTGTTAGAAATCCATAACGGCATTATTTCGAGGTCGAGCTTACTCGGCTTCGGTATTCATCGTACTTCGATCCTCGGACATTGCATCCTAGCTTCGAGCTCGAGTCTGATCCATCGGGCTCGAACTCTACCTTGCCTGAACTCGGTCTTAAGACAACCCCTCGAGCCTATAAATCGAAAGCATGTGATTATGACCGTATACAATGTCCTTTTATGCAATTTCAAGCACATTTTGATAGAATTTCAAATTTTTATACGTGAAACTCCAGCACAACGTCATAAAGTTTGGAAGTTCACTTTATAAGAAATCCAATTCGCTATAATAAAATTTTAAACTTTTACATATGAAACTCCAATACACAGTGATAGAGTTCAGAACATAAGTAGAAATCTAGCACACTGTGATGGAGTTCTAAAAAATCTTGAAATTAAAACAAGACTATGTTATAAATTGTGTTCAAATAAAGTAAAACAAGAATAATCAGAAATATGAACTGTAAAATTGTATGAACAAAGTAATCGGTAGAAACATAATCATTAATTAATTTCGAGCCCACATATTTCACTGTGTATTCTTAAGCAATTTAAATCCATCATATTTACTCGTAAAATGGTACAGCTAAATTTGTAACGTGGTTTATAGACACGCGAATTAACCTGATCCAAAAATATAAAATAAATAAGAAATAAGTCAAGAGTATGAAAAGAACAGAAAAGAAATACAAGCCTGCTGGTATGATGAGCTTATTCGGAAGCAGTAGTAGGAACAATATTAAGAACAAACGAAATCAAGTAGTTTTATAATTTGAGAAGAAAATATAGCCTTTGTATACAAATGATTTTTCGTGTCCTATAATGGCTACTAGTTCTCCTATTTATAACTCTATTAAGGGAGACAAGAGATCTCCAAATCAAACTCTTCTTCAATAAAAATAAAATCACTATTGATGGCTGCATAACATTTTGTTATTAATACATAGAGATTCTTTGAAACGGCTGCTCATTGAATGTTGTCTGACATCATCCCTTCAAATCTTTGTTATCGGTTCCCATGTCTTCGGAATTCACACAATACCGAACATATGCTTGTATCTGGTGTCAACTATTTGCTGACTCACGTATTATCTGTCTTCGATTTCACGTGTCATCTTGTCATTTGACCAACGGTCGCTAACCAATTATTTGACCCCATACACTTATTGTCATGATCCAAACCCTACACTGGTTGTGATTGCGCCTCTAGTGAAGACGAGGCTAGCCAACCAACCCAACTCGACCTTTCAAAAATAGTTACACATGAATAACAACGTAAATATGACTTAATAGTATTTAATTAGCGGAAAGCCAACCCAACACATCCCTAATCGGGGTGTCACAAGTCACGAGCGTCTATCAGAATGTAAATTCACTACAGGGTCTAAAATGTACAAAACCGAAATAATGAACAAAAGAGAGAAACATGGTGCTGCGAACGCTGACAGTCACCTCCTTACTCAAATAACTCTGCCTCTGATCGGCCCAAAACCCGCTACCGGGTGAATATATACCTGCATCTGCACATGAGGTGCAGGGAGTAAAGTGAGTACTCCAACTCAGTGAGTAATAAAGGTAAATAACAACTGAGCAGTAAGAAATCACGTAAAGCAACCAACATGCTGTATAGAAGTAGGGTACAATCCTTTGAGAAAACAGTAAGGCTGTGAAATCTTTGGAAATATCTTGGCTCACCTTAAAGCTCTTTTGAAAATGATCTTTTCAACAGTTACGAAAGCGATTTCAAGAAAGTTAGTAATGATAAGCACAGAAAATCCACCCCTTAGGCACAAATACCACAGTGTTACAGGTAAAAAGGCAATAAATATGCAAGATGAACACATAAAAGTTGGCCCCTCGGGCAATATCTCAAAACAGTACCAGCCCCTCGGGCTTACTGTCAGAAACACTCTCTGAACACTCTTAGCCCCTTGGGCTCTCTCTCTCAGATCACTCTCAGAATAGTATCATATAGTAATCGCTGTGGCGTGCAGCCCGATCCACATCTCGTTGCGGCGTGCAGCCCGATCCATATATCGTCGACGACGCTCACTGGGGGTGTGCAGACTTCGGGAGGGGCCCCATACGTCCCAAGCTCAATATCAAGCCATCTTGTGGCATATAAAATTAGGCCTAAAAGCCTTCTCACATCCCTCATAAGGCCTGAAAGCCTCCTCACACCAGTCATAAGGCCTGAAAGCCTCCTCATATCACTCTTAAGGCCTGAAAGCCTCCTCACATCACTCATAAGGCCCGAAAGCCTCCTCACATCACTCACAAGGCCTGAAAGCCTCCTCATGTCACTCAAGCCACCTCGTGGAACATAAAGTATCTCAGGCCCTCAGCCTCACTCAGTCCGAAAATCATCACTAGCCCTTCGGGCATTTGTATGACAGTAGTTCTCAACCCAAAATATCATTTAGAAATATCGTTTAAGCTTCAAACATGAGTAAAATTGACTGAGTTTGTAAAACAGTAAACTTCAACAGGAGTGAGTTCAAATAATACGTCAAAATAGTAAGGAAGATATCACGACCCAAAATCCACTAAGGGTCGTGGTGGCGCCGGACACCGCTGTCAGGCCAGCCAATTAGATTACCAATTTAAAAATCCTTTCTAAATACATCAAATTCCAGAAATTTCCTTCCATTTTCACAAATAAAAGGGTTTTTGCTTCAATTTAAATTGACAATAACAATTAAATCAAACTTTTCGAAAACCATCCCAGAACCCAGTGTCACAAGTGCATGAGCAACTACAGATAAGGATATAAATACAACACAACACCTGTCCGGAATACAGTGGACATAAAGGAAATACAGTTACTAGGAAGGGACTTAAAAAGCTACGGGTCGCCTCGCATACTGCAACTCACCTAGTCCCTGAATCGTCCGTGCTGTTGCGCCCAGTAGGCCGCTAATATATCATGAACCTGTGCAACAAAAATGCACAGAAGTGTAGTATGAGTACGTAATCAACGTGTACTCAGTGAGTGTCCCGCCTAATCCCGAAGGGGTAGAGACGAGATAGCCAACTTTGACTCACTCTAATGGTCCAACGATTATTTGTTCTCAATATACATATTCAAATAGTGGATTTATTTTCAAACATGATTGTTATTCAGATAAAGGAAAACAAGTAAACACATAAGTCTTTCATAGGAAATTTTCCAAGATTTCTTTTCATTATTAACAAGATGATCTCGAGCCAGAGGGAAGCATGTAACGACTTAAACAAGTCGAGGCAGCAATACAAGCATGTGCAAATCATACCGAGGCGACGAAACGATCCAACAGAAATAAATGTGCACTTGCCGAGGGTCGACGACGCGCCTATAGATGCATCTATTAATATGCCGAGGCATTCGGCCCGTTACAAAATAAACACACACAGACAGATAAACAGTCAGGAAGTCAACGTGGATCAAATATCCAGGAAAGGTCAATTCTCTTTATTAATTTGAGAAAACGAAGCTTAAGTCTTTTAGAAAA
>MU693998.1:7656-32747 GCA_026770625.1 Nicotiana glauca
AGACTGGCCCAACATCGAACTCACGGGATCACATTTCGCCCCTTGATCGGGGAATCACAAGCCATCAGGGCACTTATAATACCGAGCGCTCATGTGCGCATACAGGCTTGTGGAAGGAATTTCAAAAGTTATATCTCAAGCTGAATCAAGTACGCACGATAAGAATTCCAAGAAAGTGAAGTTTTCCTAAAGGTTCTGCAGCCTCTCGAGGATAAATACAGACGTCTCCGTACCGATCCGCGAGACTCTACTAACCGGCTCAAGACTCATGAGGCCTAGTAACCTAGGCTCTGATACCAACTTGTCACGACCCCAAACCCGGTCGTGATGGCGCCCAACACAACTGCTAGGCAAGCCCGACCAATTTCACTCTCAACCCGAGCATAAAGCTCAAACCATTTGTTTGAAAATCATTAACAACATGGAAATCAAATACATAACTGATAGATAGAAATAATTCGAAAAATCCACAATACTGAACAACCTCCCAAAGACCTGGGGGTCATGAGTTTAGAGCCTCTACCAGAATAGCACAAATATACTGTAAAACAACATAGTCTGAAGTACGCGGAGAAGTCAAATAATAGAAAATAGGAGAGAAGTCGGGTCCTGCGGACGTCAGGCAGCTACCTCGACAACTCCGTGTAAAGACCCTGAAGAACAGCAATAAGCTCAGCTAGCTCCTGGAGTACCTGGATCTGCACACAAGGTGCAGGGAGTAAAGTGAGTACTTCCAACTCAGTGGTAATAGACATATATAATGTCTGACAGTAAGAAATCCCAAAATATAGCACAAAGTAAAGCTAAGAATAGTACTCCTACATGTTTAACAGTGTAATAAAAGCTAACAAAAACAGTCAAGCAGATAAATATATCAATGCATGAATGCAATGCAATGCACATGACCGCTACGGTGCGTAGCCCGATCCATTTGGATACCCGCGCTCACTGTGGGGGTTCAGACTCCGGAGGGGCTCCTACAGCCCATGCGCAATATCATAGTAACATATGTTGCGGCATGCAGCCCGATCCACTATCAGTCCAGCTATATGCATGCAAGCCACATAGGCACAGTCAACTTACCAGTTTTAGTTCCAATTATCAGTAATTATCAATTAGGTGTTTGAAACCTTAGAATTTTGCTAGTCATTTCAGGACAATGTTTAGCTCAGGACTGATATCATGAAAACATGCTATAAATCACAGAAACAGTGATAATACTCCCTACGGGATCCAAATAACCGGCACGCAGCCCAAATATATCCATAACCATCCAAGTAGGAGGTTTACCAGCTAATCCATAGTTAACAACACAGTACAACATCACTCGGGCGAACTAGGCCATAGTCCCCAATCATATTCGACCCCGCACTCACCGTAGAGTGCGTGTCTCGCCTCAATATAGCGTCACAGTGTGATATACCGGGGTTTCAAACCCTCAGGTCATCATCCACATCTATTACTCACCTCGAACCGGCCACGAGACTAGTCCGCTAAGCCTTTTCCTCTTGAATCAACCTCCACGGGTGCCGAATATGATCAAAACCACAAGGAATACATTAAAATAGGCTAATGGAACATAACCCGATCGAAAGAACTCGAAAAATACCCAAAAAACACAAAGTTGGCAAAACCCGAGCCCCGGGCCCACTTCTCGAAAAATTACGAAACTCACATTTTCGGAATCCTCGTCTCACCACGAGTCCGTACATATCAATTACACAAGAATCGGAGTTCAATAGCCCCTTCAAATCATCAATTTAGCCTCTCTTAGGCTTCAAGCCCTAACCACCATTTTTACCCTTAAATTCCTTGAATTATCAGTGTTTAATCCTTATTTTTATACCATAACAATATTATTTGAAGCTACAAGTTCATACCTGATGGAATCCCTTCGAAATCTCTCAATTATCGCCCAAAATCGCCTCTCCCAAAGTTCCAAAATATTTTCTAACTTCTGAAAATCGAAACCCACTGTTTCATTAAACACTCAGCATTTTTCGCTTCTGCGGAGAAATTGTCGCTTATGCGACTTCCACTTCTGCGGCTTCACCTCAACTCATCCAAAACAGCTTCTGCGGTTAATAGTCCGCTTCTGTGGACTCGCATATGCGGAAAATGTTCCGCTTCTGCGGAACCTCCCAAGCCATCGCCATTTCGCTTCTGCGATCATTTTCCCGCTTCTGCGGACTCGCTTCTGCGAATTAATTTTCGCTTCTGCGGAACTTGCTGAACTAACCAAACTTCGCACCTGCGGATAATTTTCCGCTTCTGCGGAGCCGCATCTGCGGTCTCCCTTCCGCAGATGCGAAAAAACCTGCTGCAACTCAAAACCAGCAAACTTCAACTCCAAATTCTCTCGTTCAACCACCCGAATTCAACCCGAGGCCCCCGGGACCTCAACCAAAAATACATATATATTCTATTACCTCATTCGAACTTGTTCCAATCATAAAAACACGATCATTAACACAAAAATCATCAAATCACGACGGATTCAAGCCTAAGTTCAACTAAAACTTCCAAATCTCACATTCGATCAAAAACCCGACCAATCAAGCAAACTTCCAATTTGCTTGATAAGCCTACACTTCCAACAAAAAATTCTAAAGTTCAACTAAAGTTTGCCCTTGCACTATGAACTGAAGTTTGCATGATTGTCTTTGCAAGTCAGGCCAAACTTCAAGCAAGAATATCTGATGTTTTGCTTTGATAAGTTTATACTTCAAGCAAAAAATTCTGAAGTTCAAACTTCAAACATACAGGCCTGGAGTAGCAAAAATTTATGTCTGAGATAGCTTAAGTTCATCAAACTAATTAAAATATCTTTTTTTTACAAAGAATTAAAAAGTATTTTCTTTTTCAAGTTGAAGTATTTAACTTATGAAGGAAATTTTAATATCGGTTTAATTTTTATTACTCAATCACAAAGAAAATGGAAGAAAGTTGATCGGGAGGATCTATAATCTATTAAAAACGCCCCATTTATCTTGGTTTCAAAAAATTTGGAATTTGATATTTACTAACTTAGAATCTTTGGTTTCCTATTAGTAGACTAGATTGCAGTAACAACCAATATGTTAAACAAACTTAAATTTTGCAAACTCCATAATTCAATCTTTTAATAGGTGCAAGTGTAATACAAAAGTTCAAAGATATTTCGCATGTTCATTAGGTATTCAATTATATCTATCTATCTATATTATATTAAAATCACGAATGCTCTTAATAAAATGTCGTTCGCCTTTTCTATCATTTGAAAATAGAGTTCACGGATAAAATAGTTATTTAATTATTTTTCAAACACTTATAAATTTAAAACCTACTATATCTTTGTTTAGTAAAGTTTTCCTTACTTGAACTATGTAGGAAATCCTAACATTTAAGATTTCAAAATTAATTAAAATTTTACGTTTTATAGATTGTTTTCTAAAATGGATTAAAATTGTACCTTTTATAGAAAGAGTTTCGAAGCTGAAGAAAATTAAATACAAGTAGTTCTTGCAATCTTCTTGCAATATCTATTATTGAGTCATGTGTATTACTATTACCTAAAGAGTTGGAACCTTGAGTTGACCAAAATAATAGGGAGATTGGATAATACTTAATTGCAATGGCAAGAACTTAAAAAAATGAAAGAATAAAACTAAAAATATAAAAGATAATAACTAATTTGATAAAATGAAGTAGTGGGACAAAGCGAGCCGAACAACCACCTGAATGATCCAAAGTCCTTAACATGATCAACAATAATTTCTTTTTTCTTTTGTTAAATTTTATTTTATAACTCATTCACATATTTCGAATATTATTTTAAAATTTTAAAAAGTTTCTTTAGAAATAAATTTCACATTAGATAAATTAATATTTAATTTTTTAATATTTAGGACCACAAAATAAGGAAGCTTTTATTTCATAAATCATTTCCTTATTTGAATGGTGTAAATTAACTATAATTCAATTACAATAAATTATATAAAAATTAAAATAAAACTCAGTTAAAATATCAAGACTTTTGGTCAATATATTTAATCGTTGGGTAGAAAAAGCAATAATTTTGGTTAGTTCAAAAGCCTTTGTTTCTTAGTCTGTCTCTCTTCCTTTATTGTTTATGTTAAAAGTGGTTAAAATATTTCTAATTTCCAATTTTTTGTCTATTTATTTTATTTTATTAGAATAAATTAAATTATTTTTGGTTAAATGATATAGCAATAAACTTAATGCAAATATATGAAATATACAACATATCAATTAGTTGTATTGTCTATCTAATTATGAATTTGACTCTTTTATTTATAATTATGTAGAAACTAATAAATATTCTACTTGAATTAGAAACTACATCTATAATTAAAAAAAATCTCGTTTGAAGTGGTTGTCTTAATTTACTAAAACCTTACTTCATTAATTCGAGTAATTTTCCTGCACCAGTCAAATATTTTGTAATTTTTTTGTATATAGTCTTGATTCATATGTTAAAAAGTCTTTTAATGTTTTAAATATATTTTTTAAATAGTTTATTTTTACAAAATATATTTTTATTGATATGAAGTATACGTGCAACGTGTGTACTCTAAGACAGTTTTAAAAAAAGGGTCAAATTTGGCCTGGTAGTATTTGAGCAATTTTTATCTTTTGCTACACTTTGAATTTAATCTAAATCAGTATTGGGTAAACATATCATTTTAATTCGTCCCTTTAACATAGCTCCAACCTAAAGAATAACGCAAAGTAATTTTAAAATATAGTCAAAAGTAGACACTATTTTTATAGCTTTTTCCTCAAAATGTTTCATACATGGATTTACTCATTTCACTTATATAGTTTTATTAATGGCAAGGACAAGGTCAAATACAGATACAACCCAATTAATTTGGCACCATTTTTTAACTCTATTTCAATCTTGTTTTATTTTGGTCCTCCCAACTCTATTTTATATCTTCAATTTTGGCCCTCCAACTCTATTTTTTATGTTTTACTTTAACACAAAAGTTGAAACCAATACAAAAAATATAGCGCGTGTGTATACACAAATCTGACGTTTAACAAAAATCCAATTAAATGCTTCCACCGAGTTTTTTCATCCATGTCAAACGGGTCAAAATACTAAAATATACCCGACCGTATTTGGGTAAAATTAAGTTCGATTCTTATTTACACAAGAAAAGGACAACACTAAAAATGAAATCCGAAAATGGTTCACTAACTTTGTCAAATTTACACCCATAAAAGCGTCGACCTGCATTTCTTTGTGTCCATGATACTTTCAGTTTAACTTGAAATCCACAAGAACAAATATTAATTTCACTATGAAAAAATAATTTTCTTTGAGACATGGATTCACTTCAAACTTCAAGCTCAAATAAAATAAATCCACAAAAAAATCAGAATAAATAAATGAACAATAAAGTTGTAAAAAGTTTGAAATTTTCTGGATGGCCGTATGAAAACGGAAGATGAAAGCTTAGGAATTTTGAGAATGAAGATGGGGCAACAGTGGATAAAAAACTGCGACCGGGTTTGATATTTTAGTATTGACCCGTTTGACATGGATGAAAAAAATTATGTGGTGACATTTAATTGGATATTTATTACACCTTAGATTTGTGCATACACACACGCTATATTTTTGGCATTGGTTTTAGCTTTTGTGTTAAAGTGGAATATAAGAGATAGAGTTAGAGGTCCAAAATGAAACATATAAAATAGAGTTGAAGAGCCAAAATAGAACAAAATTGAGATAGAGTGCCAAAATAAAAAATACGGCTAAATTAAATGAGGTGTATATGTATTGACGGAAAGTTATCAACAGAGTATGCATGAACCCAACGTATAGCACTTGAGCAAATATGAGCCTTTTTCCTACCAACTTAGGAAGAACATCTTGGACTAAGAGCCTGTTTGGCCAAGCTTCTCGAAGGTTAAAAGTAATTCTTTTTCTTCCAAAAAAGTAATTTTTAATAAATTTAAGATGTTTGGCCAATACTGAGAAGTACTTTTTGTAACGACCCGATCGGTCGTTTTGAGCTCTAGCGCGTCGTTCAGTAGTTTGAGGCCACGAGCAGCTTCACTTCAGGTATTATGACTTGTACGCGTGATCGGAATTGAATTTCGGGAAGTTTAGAGTCGATTTGGAAAGAGAATTCTTATTTCGGAAGCTTCAAGTTGAAAGAATTGACTAAGATTGGATTTTTGAGTAAACGACCTCGGAATCGGGATTCGAAGGTTCCAGCAAGTTCGTATGATGATTTCGGACTTGGGCGTATATCCGAATCGGGTTTTGGAAGACTCGGAAACGTTTTGACGCCTATTGTGAAAGTTATCATTTTGGAGGAATTTTATAAGTTTGGGTTGAAGTACATTTCAGGGTTATCAATATTTGTTTGGGATTCCGAGTCTGGGAATAGCTCCGTATGGTGATCCTGGAGTTGGGAGCACGATCGGAAGTGAATTCGGAGGTCCGTAGGTCATTTTAAAGTCATTTGGCTAAAGATAGAAATTTGAAGATTTTTGAGAAGTTTGACCGAAAGTTTGACTTTTTGATATCGGGGTCGGATTCCAATTCCGAAAGTTGGAACAGGTCCATAATATCGAATATGACTTGTGTGCAAAATTTGAATTCAATCGGACATGGTTTGACGGATTTCGGCATCGAATGTAGAAGTTTGAAATTTCAAAGTTCATAAAGTTTGGATTGAAGTACGATTCATGATTTTGACGTTGTTTGATGTGATTTAAAGTCTCGTGTAAGTTCGTATTGTATTTTGGGACATGTTGGTATAATTGGTTGAAGTTCCCAGGGTCTTGGGTGGATTTCGGAAAGCTAACGGATCGATTTCGGAACATTAAAGCTACTGAAAATCTGCTGCAACTGCTATTTTGGACAATAATGGTGCAATCGAGGAGGCTATTTTGGAAGCTTATATCTCGAAATCTATAAGGAATCTGAAATTTTATAAAACATAAAAGTTATTGCCCTTGCATTCTTGTTTTCATAAAGTTAAACCATTCATGATTTGGAAATTTTATCAGAAAGTTATGATCGATTGAAAATGGCTGATGGAGCAGTTTCGACAGAATTTTCTGACGCATGGAGCCTACTTTAGAAGCTCATATCTCGAAATATATAAATAGTTATATGGTTTACAACTTATCAAATGAAATATATTTGAATCTAGTTTCTAAATCTTCAAAATGTTTGTCATTTTAATATTACCACAAGGAGGTATGGGCATTTTAATAAAAGGTGTACAACAAGGAAAAATGGTAATAGGATGTACAACATGCACATCGTAAGGTACAACTCGATGAAGCCTGGGCAGATTGTTTTAAACACGAGTTTTAGCCCATTTCTTTCATTTGGCTTGGACTATTTTGGAGAGCTCAAGGAGGGATTTCTTCCTATTTCTGAGTTAAATATGTGATCTTACATGGATTTAGACATGAAAAATTAGTACTCCCTCTGTTCCAGTTTATGTGAACCTATTTCCTTTTTGGTTCGTTCCAAAAAGAATGAACCCTTTTTAAATTTGGTAACAATTTAGCTTAAAGTTACAACTCTACCCTTAATGAGAATCTTTTATAACCACACAAATACTCTGGGCCCCATTTGGACTTGTTTAGGACCACAAATTCCAAGTCTTCATTTTTTTCTTAAACTTCGTGCCCAGTCAAACAGGTTCACATAAATTGGAACGAAGGGAGTATAAATTTGAGATTTTTGGGGAAGACCTAGAACTTGGAATTTTGGACTTTTACCTTGAATTTGAGCATAAAAATTTGAGAAAATTGTATAGTTGACTTAGCAAAACAATGGGTAGAATTTATCTCGTCTCTACTTCTTCGAGATTAGACGGGGTACTCGTTGAGTACATGTTGTTTTCGTACTCATACTATACTTCTATGCATTTTTGTTGCACAGGTATATGTAACTCTAGTGGCCTACTGGGCGTAGCAGCACAGATGATTCAGGGACTAGGCGAGTTGCATTATTCGAGGCAGCCCGCAGCTAGTATAGTCTCTTCCAGTAAATTGTATTTACTTTCTATCCACTGTATTCCCGACAGATATTGTATTTTATTTCCTTCCTAGTAAATGTTCATGCACTCGTGACACCGGGTTCCGGAATGGTTTTGAAATATTTTATATTAATTGCTTATTATTTAATTTGAATTGAAGCAATTCTCTTTTTATTTATGAAAAATTGAAGGAAAATCTTAGTTTTCAAGATTGTTAAAAATGAGAACCTCATCACCTCATCAAGTAATTTGGTTGGCTTTCCTGACAGCAGTGTCCGGCGCCATCGCGACCCTTAGTAGATTTTGGGTCGTGACAACATGGTATCATAGCACTAAGTTCCTAGGGTCTCACGAGTCATGAGCAAGTCTAGTAAAGTCTCGCGGATCGGTACAGAGACGTCTGTACTTATCCTCGGGAGGCTGCAGGACTGTTAGGAGTACTTCCCTTCTTTATTCCTTATCATGCGATTTGATCCTTGGAGGCGTATGCCTTTAATTCATTCCTACTCAATCTTACTCGATGCGAAGCGCTTGTTATAAATCGAAAATTGAAGAACCATAATGGTACTACAGATGTGATACGGGATGTTTCTCCCAGTATAGCTGATCGGATTATTATCGTCGCTTTATGGAAGAATATTTTATTATTTCATCCCAGTAGCGGTACTTCTGAGGGCTCTGAGGTTAGGCACAAGTTGCCATGATGCTTATGAACTGTTGTTCCGCAATATTGATATGATGATAGGACATTTGCGTACTTGTCGGGGCGGTGAATGACTTGATGGGAAGTTTACTCAGTACATGATTTAGAGATTCGGTATTTTATTCCTGGCAGGGAAAAGACAATCGGGCTGAGAGTCTTCAAGTTTGGGTTGATGGGGTAACGGGACTTGGTAATTGTGAGCGTGGTGGAGTTTTTCTTCTATGATGAGGTGTCATTGTCCTTATTGAACGTACTAAGCTCATAGGCATTATGACCTTCTACAATTCACATTTGGGGAAAGCTATTGTTAAATAGTATTGAAAATGCGTATGTCAGATATCATAGGGTGTGGTAGTTCATGATTGAATAAGTGTTTCTAATGTCGACGACTCGAGAAAGATGATTTTCAGAAAGGTTTAAAGTTAGTAGTGATGGTGGGTACAAGTGCTACGAAGATAGATTTTATTAAGGCAATAACTGAGCAGCAAAGGATGAGAAAGACATGTGGGAAGTGTCAGGAGGTGGCTAAAATTTCTAGAAGGCCGAGTATAAGAGGCCAAGGTCGAGTAGTCGACTAAAGGGGTGAGTTTCGCCAAAGTGGGAGAGTTTGGAGTGATTTGGGAATTTTAGTGATTGGTGGTTTGGGCCTACGGATTAATTTGAAGTATGAGCTATTATGCGGCAGGAGATTTGATATAACGGGAAGGAGTTGCTTGAATAAAAAATGATACAACATAACTTTGAATTGGAAGAATATTGTCGCACGTTTAATTGATGTCCACAAGGGGTGAATGGGCTCGTACAACTAGAGAGATAGCTCAGACTCAGGATGGGTTATTGATGTTGTAGTGATTGTACCCAGTGTAGCAGTGTTGGGAGATGTCGGGGAGTGATTTACACATGTGGGTTATTCCTGTGAGTAGTTTAGCGGTCGCGTGGTTGGCGAGGCTTCTACAAAGAATTCTATTGGTTATACAACGAAGGGATCGGTCATGCGAATGTTGTTGATGATTCAGAGCATAAAAAAGGGGTTTCTACTATATCGAGAATTTTGGTGGTTGATTGCACAAGGTTATGTCAATAGGAGATTAAGAATCCCGGGAAATTCCAGAGTTGTGTAATAGTGGCTTCAAGATAAGTGGGAGAGTCCCACCACCTATGATGGGGTTGCATGGTTAACTACTGGCAAAGTTTCTTGTTATTAGCATATCGATGGGCTATTTCAGCTACGGGAAAAGACCATAAATGGTACTTTTATCAAAGGAATTATTAAAGGTGGGTTATCGTTGGCCTTATTGGCCAATGTTTAGACTTGGGGAAGGATTCATGATTGTGCTTTGTAAAGATGCGGGTTCCAAGGGAATTGATTCTTCTAGGTGCTTCACCAATGGGGCATTCATGTGTTAGAAGATTTATGTAATTGATTATATTTGGGGCCAAGTCAGAGCGGGTGACTCTCAACAACGGTCCTAGTGAATTCAAAAGATAAAGTGTGATGCCTAATAATTTCGAGCCTATGGGTATGGTTAAGAATCAAGCTTGATAGCAGCCTATGAGAAGAGGCAAAGAATGTTCTATGATGTTTTGACTTGCGATGTAGCAATTGGGAGGTACGAAATGGTTTGTGGTATTTGAGACAACATGGTCTCGTGATTCAAGGTCACCTGGGAAGAGTGTGGATGGAGTCTGTTAAGTGTTAAATGGGGTTATCATTGTTTCTTTGGCAATTACGGACAAAATGGAAGAAGAGGGATCGGTTAGCTATAGTCAAATTGGCATGTTGCTGGTAATTATCAGTTCTTTCAGCATGATCAAGTTATGCAAGTGAATTGTGACGGTGCGTGCGAGGCTTGTCGGCCACCGTAGTTAGTGTTATTCAGAAAGTATTCTACCGTTGTGTCCTGTTACGTGTACGTGGATCCCCAAATGGTTATGGTGGGTTAGACCACTACTTAGAGATTTGCATATTCTACCGTTATGAGAATTCACCTGTGTGATGCTATGGTTCTCCTGAAGTGAGTTAAGCGGAAAGTTTTATATGATGAGGTGTTAACCTAATAGTGGTTCCGAAGCTATGATGGAAAGCGTGTTATATCATATGTTGGCATGTTGGGTGCAGTGAGTGGTATGGAATTTGAAGTGGAGATCAAGGTAACAGTTCGATGTGGAAAAGGATGTCACGAGCTCAGATGAGCAGGAAATGAGTTTTGATGTTTAAGGTAAGTTGGTATTGTCATCAGCGCCATCTGAGATCGGTGTTTTATGAAAAAGGCTTTGCATCCTGGTTAATGATTCCTGATCGCTTTTTAGCATTAGTGCGGCCAGTGGTTTGGAGGTCCGACCCAATTATTTATTATGGTAGGTTGTGGGAGTGTCTCCTACATGAAGATTGTATAAGTGTTGCAGGTAGTCACTTGATCGATTAAAGACCTAAACCAAATATGAAGGTTGTGATAATATCGTTGATTTGAGAATCAATGCCTGGAGGGCACTCAGTCTATTAAGTTTTGGACTGTGGAGGATTTCTCTGGTCATGATGGTTGTTCTTATACGTTATTAAAGAAAGGAGAGTTATTATGGACCTTGGAAAGGTTATTAGCCTAGTTAGTGCGACCGGAATCAGCTTGAGGCCGGTGGATGGATTCAAATGTGAATATGGCTCTATATCAGGCCAAACGTGTTCATTTCAGTAATGCGCTCCTTATGGAGGAGTAGTCAGGGTATTATTTCGTTGTCAGATACTTCATGCAGTGATACATTGCGCTGTGTGAGTTGTGGGACGACTTGAGAAATTACTTATGTAATGAGGATGTAACGACCCGACGGTCATTTTGAGCTCTAGCGCGTCGTTCACCAGTTTAAGGCCATGAACAGCTTCATTTTAGGCATTATGACTTGTACGCGTGGTCGGAATCAAGTTTCGGGAAGTTTATAGTTGATTTGGAGAGATAATTCTCACTTCGGAAGCTAAAAGTTGAAAGAATTAACTAAGATTGGAATTTTAAGTAAACGACCTCGGAATCAGGATCTAAAGGTTCCAGCAAGTTTGTATGATGATTTAATTTTAGTGATATCGATGTTCGTTTGGGATTCCGAGTCAGGAAGTAGCTCCGTATGGTGATTCTGGAGTTGAGAGCGCGATCGGAAGTGAATTCGGAGGTCCGTAGGTCATTTTGAAGTCATTTGGCTAAAGATAGAAATTCGGAGGTTTTTGAGAGGTTTGATTGGAAGTGGACTTTTTGATATCAGGGTCGGAATCTGATTTCGGAACTTGGAGTAGGTCCGCAATGTCAAATATGACTTGTGTGCAAAATTTGAGGTCAATTGGACGTGATTTGATAGGTTTAAGCATCGAAAGTAGAAGTTAGAAGTTCTAAAGTTCATAAAGCTTGGATTGGGGGTTGATTCATGATTTTAGCGTTGTTTGATGTGATTTGAGGCCTCGAGCAAGTCCGTAACATTTTTTGGGACTGGTTAGTATGATTTGTTGGGGTCCCGGGGGCCTCGGGTGGATTCCGGGTGATTAACGGATCGAAATTTGGAATTTTTGGATAGTTGAAGGGTCTGGTTGCTGGTATAACCACTTATGCGGTGGGTAAACCGTAGAAGCAAGAAAGAGAGCCGTAGAAGCGGATTTTGGTCAGGGGCTCGAGGACCGTAGATGCGGCCAAGGTTCCACAGAAGCGGGATCGCATCTACGGAAGGCTAGTCGCAGAAGCGGAAGAGGGGCAACTTAGAGTGGACCGCAGATGCGGTCAGGGTTCCGCAGAAGCGGGACTGCCTCTGCGGAAGGTATGTCACAGAAGCGAAAAAGGGTGGCCTAGGGAGGACCGCAGAAGTGGCATTTTAACCACACATGCGGAACCGCAGAAGCGGTCAAGGGACCGCAGGTGCGGAAATAGCTGAGGCAATGAGGTCTTTTAAGATCCGGGGTTGGGTTCATTTCAACCACATTTTCTTCCATTGGAGCCGATGGGGAGCAACGTTGAGGTGCTATTTTCATCACTCGTCATGAGGTAAGTAATTTATACTAGCTTTGTGTTAAATACAAAGTTTATATATGGATTTAGACAAGGAATTGATGGAAAAACTTGGGGTTTGAGGGAAGACCTAAAAATTTGATAATCTTGGATTTTGACCACTATTTTGAGTATAAAATTTAGAGAAACTCATATATTTGAGTTCGTGAGTTAATGGGTAAAGTTTATCTTCAAAAATTTTAGATTTCCGGGCACGTGGGCCCGAGGGCATTTTCGTCAACTTTTCAATCGGGGTTAGGAATCTCTACAAATTGGACTATATTGAGTAATTAAGTATATATTAATGAATTTGTATAATTATTGGCTAGTTTTGGAGCGTTGTGCATCGATTCGAGTCTTCGGAAGGGCGTGGAATGTCGGTTATGGATCTTCGGAGCGAGGTGAGTCTCCTTTCTAACCTTGTAAGAGGGATTTGTCCCCATAGGTGAAATAATTGATTATGTGCTCCTATTAGTGGAGGCTACGTACGCACGAGGTGACGAGAGTCCGTGCATAGCTACTATTATGCTATTGTCCGGGTAGTTAGGACCCAAAAGTATACTATACTTGGATTATTTACGAACCAATCGATAGCTTGAACTACTTAAACCCCATCGAATTAGTAAACGAATTTCTAAAAGGGTTTAAACTTCATTTTCCTAAATTATTAGAATTGGCTTTTCTTTGGATAATTGCTCCATGTTGACTTCTTGATTGGTTGTCTGTCTGTGTGTGTTTATTTTGGAATGGGTAGAACGCCTTGGCAGATTAAATAGATGCATCTATAAGTGCGTCTTCGACCCTCGGCAAGTGCACAGTTTACATTTCTATTGGAGCGGGCCATCGACCTCGGCATAATATGCGCATGCGTGTATTGCTGCCTTGAACTTAATTAAGTTATTATTGCCTCTTCGTGGCTTGAAAATATTTGGATAATTACGAAGAGGAATTTTGGAAATTTCCTATAAAAGAACTAATTGTTTACTTGTTTCCTTCTATTTGGACTAAAATCATGTTTATGGAAATCAATAATTTAATGTATTACTGACCTCATTATTGGACCACTAGTATGTGTCGAAGTCGACTATCTCATCTCTACTTCTTCGAGATTAGGTGGGATACTCATTGAGTAGACGTTGTTTATGTACTCATGCTAGACTTCTGTGCATTTTTGTTGCACATGTATATGCAACTCTAGTGGCTTAGTGGCATGTGACATGGTTGACACGGAGACTAGGTGAGCTGTATTTTCTCGAGGCGATCCGCAGTCAGCAGAGTCTCTTCAATTATCTGTATTTATTTTCTGTCCCATATTGTGTTCCGGACAGTTATTGTACTTTATTCCTTTTCTTAGAAATCGCTCATGCACTTGTGCCACCGGGTTCTGGGATAGTTTGGATGTATTTTGTAATGACTTCTTATCATTTAAATTTGATTGAGGCAATTATCTTTTAAATTACTAAATTTTGAAGGAAAATCCTAGATTTTAAAGGTCGTAGAACAAGAATTTGATTAAGTAATTTGGTTGGCTTGCCTGATAGCAGTGTCCGGCGCCATCGCGACCCTTGGTGGATTTTGGGTCGTGACAACATGGTATCAGAGCACTAGGTTCCTAGGGTCTCACGAGTCATGAGCAAGTCTAGTAGAGGTCTCGTGAATCGGTACGGAGAGATCTTTACTTATCCTCGGGAGGCTGCAGGACTGTTAGGAGTACTTCCCTTATTGATTCCTTATCGTGCGATTTGATCCCTGGAGCCGTATGCCTTTAATTCATTCCTACTCAATCTTATGCGATGCAAAGTGCTTGTTATAAATCGAGAATTGAAGAATCATAATGGTACTACAGATGTAGTGCGGGATGTTTCTCCTGGTGTAGTTGATTGGATTATTATCTTTGCCTTATGGAAGGATATTTTAATGTTTCAGCTCAGTATCTGTACTTCTGAGGGCTTTGGGGCTAGGCACAAGTTTCCATGATGCCTATGAATGACTGTAACGCGGTAGTGATATGATGGTAGGATGTTTGCCCACGTGTTGGGGCAGTGAAAGACTTGAAGGAAGGTTTACTCAGTGCTTAATCAAGAGATTCAGTATTTTATTCCTGGCAGGGGAAAGGCAAGCGGACTAAGGATGGTCAGATGTAGGCTGGTGAAAGTAATGAGACTTGGTATTTGCAAGCGTGGTCGAGCTTTCTTCTATGATGGTGTGTCGTTGTCCTAATTGAACGTACTAAGTTTATCGGTGTTATGATATGCTAAAATTCGGCTTTGGGGCAAGATATTGTGAAATAGTATTGGAGATACAACTGTTAGATATCGCAGGGTGTGGTGGTTCAGGATTGAATCGGTATTTCCAATGTTGACGGTTCGATAAAGATGACCTTCGAAAAGGTTTAAAGTTAGCATCAATTGTGGGTTCAAGTGCCACGAAGATAGATTTTTGTTTAAGACAACCACTGAATATCAAAGGACGAGGAAGGACATGTGGGAAGCGTCAGGAGGTGTTCAAAAAATTCTAAAAAGGCCAGGTATATGAAGCGAAGGTCGAGTAGTCGATTAGGGGGATGAGTTCCGCCAGAGTGGGAGAGTGGTGGAGTTGCATATGGGCTTTGCAGTGGGATAACCACGTACCTTAAGGAGATTTTGGAGCGATTTGAGGATATTAGTGCTTGGTTATTGGGGTCTACGGATCTAATTTGAAGTAGGGGTTCTTGTGCGGCAGGAGATTTAATATAATGGAAAGGAGCCGCTTAAAAGAATAAGGGTACACCATAACTTTGAATTGGAAGGATGTTGCCGCACATTTAAATGATGTCCACGAGGGGTAAATGGACCTGTGCAGCTGGAGAGTGAGCTTAGACTCAGGATGGGTTATTGATGTCGTAGTGATTGTACCCCGTGCAACAACGTTGAAAGATGCCGGGGAGAAATTTCTATAGGTGGGTTACCCAAGAGAGCAGGTTAGTGTTCGCATGGTTTGCGAGGCTTCTGCGAAGAATTCTATCGGTTATATAGAAAAAAGATCGGTTGTGCAAATGTGTTTGATGAGTCAGAATTTAAGAAGGGGGTTTTACAGAAAGATATTGAGAACTTTGGTGGTTGATTGTGCAAGGTTATGTCAATAATAGATAAAGAGGATGGGTGAATTCCAGATTTATGAAATAATGGCTTCAAGCAAAGTGGGAGAGTCCCACCACTTATGATTGGGTTGCATGGTTAACTACTTGCGAGATTTTTGGTTATTAGCATATCGATGGGATATTTCAGCTGCGGGAAAGGAACATGAGTGGTAATTTGAGCAAAGGAGTTATTAAAGGTGGGGCTATCGTTGGTCTTATTGGCCTATATTCAAACTTGGGGAAAGATTCAGGATTTTGCTGTGTATAGATGCGGGTTCCAAGGGAACTGATTCGGCGGGTTCTTCGCCAAGGGGGTATTCATGTGATGGAAGACTCATGGAGTTGATTATATTCGGGGCCAAGTCAGAGCGGGTGGCTCTCAACAACGGTCATGGTAAATTCACAAGATAAGGTGTGATGCCTAATGATTTCGAGCGTATAGTTACGGGTAAGGATCAAGCTTGTTAGCAGCCTATGAGAAGAGGCACAGAATGTTTTGTGATGTTTTGGATTGCGATGTAGCAATTGGAAGGTGTGAAAATAGTTCATGGGATTTGAGACAACATGGTCTCGTGATTCAAGGTCACTCAGGACGAGTGCGGATAGAGTGCGGTATGTGTTGAAAGGAGTTGTTATTGTTTCTAAGGCAATCAGGGTAAATCGAAAGAAGATAGGTTGGTTAGCCTTAGTTGAGTTGGCATATTGGTGGTGGAGATCAGTTCCTTTCGTGTGATCAAGTTATGCAAGTGATTTGTGGCAGTAAATGTGAGGCTTGTCGGCCGCCGAAATTGATGTATTTCATATGTAATCCACTGTATGGCATGTTTCATGTAGGCGGACCCTGGAAGGGTAGGCCCCTACATAGGGATTTGCGTATTTGCACGGTTATAAGAATTTGCCTGTGTGTTGCTATGTTTCTCCTGAAGTGAGTTCAGTGAAAAGCTTTTATATGATGAAGTGTTGACCCATTAGTGGTTCAGGAGTTATGATAAAAATCATGTTCTATCATGCATTGGCATGTTGGGTGCAGTGAGTGGTATGAAATTTGAAGTGAGACTCAAGGTTGCAATCCAGTGTGGACAAGGATGTCACAAGCTCTGATGAGCAGGAAAGGAGTTTCGATGTTTAAAGTAAGTTGGTATTGTCTTCGGCGCCACCTAAGATCAGTGTTTTGTAAAAAGGGCTTGTATCATGGTTAATGATTCTTGATCGCCTTTCAGCGTTGGTACGACCGGTGGTTTGGAGGTATGGCCCAGGTAATTGTTATGGTAGGTTGTGGGAGTGTGTCCCACAGGAAGGTTGTATAAGTGTGGCAGACAGTCACTGGATTGATTAAGGCAAATATGAAGTTTATGATAATATCATTAAATTGAGAATTTATGTCTGGAGGACACTCCGGTTATTGAGTTATGTACTGTGGAGCTTTGCTCCAGCTATGAGGTTTGTTCTTATGTGTTATGAGTAGAAAGGGGGGTTATTATGGACCTTGGAAAGGTTATTAGCCTAGTCAGTGCAATCATAATCGGCTTGAGGTCGGTGGATGGATTCAAATATGAATATGGGCTCTATATCAGGCCAAACTTGTTCATTTCAGTAATGCGCTCCTTATGGAAGAGTAGTTAGGGTGTTATTTCATTGCCAGATATTTCATGTAGTGATGCATTGCGCCGTGTGAGTTGTGAGACGACTTGAGAAATTGCTTATGTGTTGAGGATCCACGTAGAAATGATGTTATATGAGCCAAATAGCTCTTGAGATTCAAATTGTATGTCGCACCTCAGTTGTGCTTGAGTTTTGTAGCTTGTAGCGCTATATGTCCCCTCAGGGATGGTATTATGCACCTAGCGTGCTTGTGACCGAAATTCGATATTTATCATAATGAGCAAATTTAGCTCGTTGTGCAATCTCCTTATACGAGATCTATGTGTGGATCGGGTGGCACGCCGCCATAGGTATGTTATTTGGATCGGGTTGTGCGCCGCAACAGTGTGATGTTGAGTATAGTTTTCTATATACTATTTTTGTATGTCTCGCATCCTATTTTCTAAGAAAAGTCCGTATTAGTGCGGGAGTTAGGTAATTCCTTCCAGAGTTCATTTTCCTTTTGTATCGCGTTCGAATTGGTGGCCTATTGGCACATGGTAGCATCATATGAGGCTTTTGATAATGTCTGGGGTGTCTTATTTCCTGAGTAGTTGTATCGGATGAGATGAGATCCCTTGATCTAGGACCAGTGCAATCCGACTATATGAAGTATATTATGGAGATAAGACCATTATTTGCTTCAGAATGAGGTGATGGTTTTTGTCAGGGGTATAGACCTAATGATTTGTTGACTCGGCAGTTGATTATGAATTTCTACACATCTCTTCATCATGGCGGTATTTTAAGAATTAGAGCAAGACCTATGTAGGTCATGAGGTGCAATGGGAGCATCAGATTCGAGGAATCTTGATTTAATTGATCAGAGAATGTTATTGTGGACATATGAGTAAAAATGGTGCAAGTTGTGAATTCAGCTAAGGTATCCAGTCGTGTTTTAGGACTACGTGTAGTTATTGACGCGGTGAGCGTATATTGGAAGCAGGTCTGGCAAAGAATTCCGGATGCTGGAATTGGGCTCTAAGGCCTATTTGCTTGAATAGAAGGGAATATCTCCATAATTTATTGAGCTAATGTGCTCAACCAAGTTGTGGTACCACCGGAAGGTGCATGAGAAGTTGAACAGTGATTTCAGGCTACCCCAGTGTAGTTCTCAGCACGTTCGAGGATGAACGTATGTTTAAGTGGGAAAGAATGTAACGACCCGACCAGTCGTTTTGAGCTCTAGTGCGTCGTTAAGCGGTTTGAGGCCATGAACAGCTTCATTTCAGGCATTATGACTTTTACGCGTGGTCAGAATCAAGTTTCGGGAAGTTCAGAGTTGATTTGGAGAGAGAATTCCCATTTTTGAAGCTTAAAGTTGAAAGAATTAACTAAGATTGGATTTTAAGTAAATGACCTCAGAATCGGGATGTGAAAGTTCCAGCAGGTTCGTATGATGATTTTGAACTTGGGCGTATGCCCGGATTGGGTTCTGGATGACCCGGGAGCGTTTTGGCACCTATTGTGCAAATTAGCATTTTGAAAGAAATTTCATAAGTTTGGGTTGAAGTGCATTTCAGTGATATCAATTTCCGTTTGGGATTCCAAGTCTGGGAGTAGCTTCATATGGTGATTCTGGAGTTGGGAGCGCGATTGGAAGTGAATTCGGAGGTTCGTAGGTCATTTTGAAGCCATTTGGCTAAAGATAGAAATTAGGAGGTTTTTGAGAGGTTTGACCGAAAGTGGACTTTTTGATATCGTGGTCGGAATCCAATTCCGAAAGTTGGAGTAGGTCCACAATGTCGAATATGACTTGTGAGCAAAATTTGAGGTCAATCCGACGTGATTTGGTAGGTTTTAGCATCGAAAGTAGAAGTTGGAAGTTCTAAAGTTCATAAAGCTTGGATTGGGGGTTGATTCATGATTTTAGCATTGTTTGATGTGATTTAAGGCCTCGACCAAGTCCGTAACGTGTTTTGGGACTAATTGGTATGATTGGTTGGGGTCCCGGGGTCCTCGGGTGGATTCCCGGTGATTAACGGATCGAAATTTGGAATTTTTGGATAGCTGAAGGGTCTGGTTGTTGGTATAACCACTTCTGCGGTGGGTGAATCGCAGAAGCGGCCCTACAGAAGCGGAAAAGAGAGCCGCAGAAGCGGATTTTGGTCAGGGGCTTGAGGACCGCAGATGCGGTCAAGGTTCCGCAGAAGCGGGACTGCATCTGCGGAAGGCTGGTCGCAGAAGCGAAAGAGGGGCTGCTTGGAGTGGACCGCAGAAGCGGGACCGTACGCACGAGGTGACAAGAGTCTGTGCGTAGCTACTATTATGCTATTATCCGGGTAGTTAGGACCAAAATGCATGCTATACTTGGATTACATGTGAACCTTCGATAGCTTGAATTGGTTAAAATCAGATCGAATTAGTAAATGAATTCCTAAATAGATAAAACTTCATTTTTCTTAAATGGTTAAAAGAGGATTTGTTTTCATTGAATAATTACTCCGTGTGGACTTCTTGATTGACTGTCTATGTGTTTAATTTTGGAACGGACCGATGCCTCGGCAGATTAAATAGATGCATCTATGGTTCGCGTCGTTCGACCCTCGGCGGTGCACAATTATTTTCTGTTGGAGCGGGCCGCATGCCTCGGCATGATTTGCGCATGCTTGTATTGCTACCTCGAATTTATTAAAGTTCTTATTGCTTCTTCATGGCTTGAGAATATTTGGATAATAATAATTAAAAGGAATTTTGGAAATTTCCTATAAAAATAAATAATTATTTACTTATTTCCTTCTATTGGATTAAAATAATTTTTGTCACGGCCCATTTCCACAATAGGTCATGAGGGCGCCTGACACCATTATCAGGAAAGCCATCGCGGAAACATTACAAAAATACTTATATTGCTTTTAATCAGAACTGAGTGGATTAACAGTTAACTTGGAATTAAAAAGAGCGAAATATCGTAAATAACATAATTATACAACCCCAAAATAAATATCTACCAAAGTGTGTGCCAGAACCTGGTGTCACAAGCTATGGGCAGCTTGTAGAATATACACCCAAAAGAATATCATACTATCCTACTGTCTGAATCAAGATAGACAGAAAATAAAAGTACAAGGGAAACACTTCTTTGGCTGCGGGTCGGCATGGAGGAAAGCAGCTCACCGTAGAAGTCCCAAGTCCGCTCACGGGTGCGCACCAGAATGATAACTAGATCCACCTGCCTCAAATCCTGTACATTTAAGTATAGAAGTATAGTATGAGTACATAAACAATATGTACCCAGTAAGTATCCCGTCAAATCTCGAAGAAGTAGAGACGAGAGGTCGATTCGATACTTACTAAGGTCAGGTAAAATGATGAGGATTTATAATAAGCAGAAACAACTTAGATCATAGAGATTAGCAAGTATAAACAAAAATTCTTCCTTTATATTTTCATCACGAGCGTCCATTTATATATTTAAGAAATTATGAAGTCTAACCCACAATAGGATGCCAAAAAAGTCATGCGCATATAATCACCGAGGGACGTACGGCCCGATCCAACATAAAAGTAAATTGTGCACTGCCGATGGTCGAATGGCTCGAACCATAGATGCATCTATTACCCCGCTCGCGAATCACCTGTGCGGCATGGTCAACTAGAAATAAGTTCATTGACAAGCAACAATAAAATCAATATATATATATATATATATATATATATATATATATATATATATATATATATATCCATATACATAAATGCCAATTATTCTCTTTTTTAAAGGACCAAACAAGACCTATAATCTCATTCTTCTTAAGCAAAGAGTTTATGCGAATCCAAGATAAGCAGATTGTACTAGAATATCACGTAAAGCATGCTTATGGGTCCTAAACTACCCAGACTTAGCATATTAGTTGCTACGCACGGACTCTCGTCACCTAGAACATACGTAGCCCCCGAATACAATGACAAATAATTCAATTGTTATGCCTATGGGGACAATTCCCTCTTACAAGGTTAGAAAGGAGACTCACCTCGCTCCAAAGTGTACTTCCAATATCAAGAACAAGCCTAAGCCCTCAATTCGGAGCCGAATGATCACAAACTAGTTAAATAAAGCAAGAACTAGTCAATCAAGGCTTACAAGGTCGAATTCTAACTATTAAAGTAATTTCCAAACCTTTTTCACAAGTTTCCTAAATTCCGACCCCGGGACCGCGTGCCCGAATTCCGAGATTTTTCAAAAAAAGTTGTTCTCTATTACCTAAGGATCGATAATATATAAATCTAGTTCATTCCATAACAAATTTCGTGGTTAAATCTTGATTTTACTTAAACCCTAGGTCTAGCTCTAACCCCTTTGATTTCCCTAATTTTTAGTATTTAAGCAACTTAATATACATGTATTCAAACTAATAATGAGTAGAATTAACTTACCTTGAAATGTTATGTGGAAATCCTCTCCTTGGAAGCCCCCAAATCGCCAAGTGTGGAGTAGAAATAAAATAAATGGCCTTTGAGTTGGAATTAAATGAACTCACTGCCCAGCGATTTTCGCTTTTGCGGTGCTAGGACAACTTCTGCGGAAACCTCTTCTGTGGATCTGGCCCAAGATGCCTGGACCGCTTTTACAGAAATGCTTCTGCGGTTTTGAAGCCGCATCTGTGGTTACCCCCTGGCCTGACATTGGTCGCTTCTCTGATTGGTCGACCGCATCTGCGGTCCAAGAACCGCAGGTGCGGTTATGACAGAAGAAGCAACCTTCAGTTGTTCTTCAATTTTTCTACTTCACTCGAACCTCACTCGTTTGACGCTCGGGGCTCCCGAGCCCCGCCCGAACATACTGACAAGTCTGAACTCACAATGCGGACCTACTCGAACCATCGAAACACCCAAAACCACGCTAAATCTTGGAATTACCCCCTACAACCAAATGAATCAAACTATTGAACTTCAAGTTCCTAATTTTCTTCCAACGGGCCAAAACGCCCTTAAACTTCTCGGATTGACACCAAATTTTACGGGCAAGTCTTAACTGATATTTCGGACCTGTACAAAGCTTCGGAACCAAAATTCGAACCTGGTACCTAGGAAATCAATGATTTCTTAGTTCTTTAATTCTTTAAAACTTCAATTTAATAATTTTTAATAAAAAATTCATTACTCGGGCTAGGGACCTCGGAATTCAGTTCCAGGCATTACCCAGGTCCCATATTTTTTCACGGACCCTCCGGGACCATCAAATCACAAATTCGGGTCCATTTTCTCAAAAAGTTGACCTAAGTCAAACTTGGTCTTTTAAGAGAATCTTAAAGAAACAATTAGATATATTTCACTCAAAATTCTTCCAACTCCCAAACCAACTGTCCCCGCAAGTCGTAAATTAGCTAAAGCAAGTACAGAGAGCTTTATTTAAGGGAATGGGGTAATAAAAGGCAAAACGACCAGTCGGGTCATTACATTCTCCACCTCTTAAACAACCGTTCATCCTCGAACGGATATAGAAAAGTACCTGGACTACTGAATAAGTGGGGATATCTGCTCAGCACGTCCTCCTCGGACTCCCAGGTCGCCTCCTCGACCGGTTGGCCCTTCCACAGGACTCTCACCGCAGAAATCCTCTTGGACCTCAACTGGCGATCCTGCCTATCAATAATAGCAACTGGCTCATCCTCATTGCCTAAACTCTCATCCAACTAAATGGTACTAAAGTCCAACAAATGGAATAGGTTGGCAGGATACTTCCGAAGCATCAAAACATGAAAAACTGGGTGAAATCCCGATAAACTAGGGGGTAAAGCAAGCTCATAGGCAACCTCCCCAACTCGTCTCAACACCTCAAAGGAGCCAATAAACCTTGGGCTCAACTTGCCCTTCTTCCCGAACCTCATAATGCCCTTCATGGGCAAGACTTTCAAGAGAACCTTCTCGCCAACCATAAATGATACATCCCGCACCTTCTGATCCGCGTAGCTCTTTTGTCTGGATTGAGCTGCGCGAAGCCTCTCCTGAATCAACTTTACCTTATCTAAGGCATCCTGTACCAAATTTGTGCTGAGTAGCTTAGCCTTATCAGGCTCAAACAACCCGATAGGAGAACAACAACGTCGACCATATAAAGCCTCGTACGGGGCCATCTCTATGCTGGACTGGTAGCTTATATTTTACACAAACTCCGCTAAGGGAAAGAACTGATCCCATTGCCCTCCAAAATCAATCACACATACTCTAAGCATATCCTCCCAGATCTGAACTGTCTGCTCTGACTCTCCGTTGGTATGAGGATGGAATGATGTGCTAAGCTCTACACGAGTCCCCAACTCACTCTGAACGGCTCTCCAGAAATAGGAAGTGAACTGAGGGCCTCTGTCTGATATGTTGGAAACCGGCACACCATACAATCGGGCTATCTCCCGAATTTAAATCTGAGCATACCTCTCCACTTTATAAGTAGTCGCCACTGGAATGAAATGGGCCGACTTGGTCAACTTATCACTAATGACCCACACTGAATCAACCTTCCACAAAGCCCGTGGTAACCCGACTACGAAGTCCATGGTGATACGTTCCTATTTCCACTCTGGTATAGGCATCTGCTGAAGTAGGCCACCTGGTCTATGATTGTCACGACCCCAGTTCCCCCTTCGTGAACATGTCGTGATGGAACCTAGTCCCTATGACTAGGTAAGCCTAACAAATCAGAAAATAATATAACTTGCGGAAACATTTAATTAAACCAAGCAAAATTAGAAGGAAACGATATATAAGTGCCACCTGGCATGTACAACTCAAAAATAAATTGCGGAAGTCTAAAATCTCATCCTAAAACCCGGAAACGCACAGGAACCACAGGCTAATAGAAATGTAATACGCTGCTCTAACTCCAGAATGTCTAAACAACTGAAAGAAAAGGATAGATTAACTATTAAAGCTGTAATAGAATAGAGACTCCTGGTCTGCGGACGCGGCAGATATACCTTGAAGTCTCCGCTAGATCTTTCCGCCTCAAGGATAGTGCGCCTGGGTAGAGGTACCTAGATCTGCACATGAAAATCATGCGCAGAAGGGGCATGAGTACACCACAGCAGTACTTAATAAGTGCCAAGCCTGACCTCGGTTGGGTAGTGACAAGGAAGGTCAGGGCCCTACTGAGGTTAAACAATATAATATGAATTAACAATATGAAAACAAAAAGTAATAATGAGTACCGCAGTGAGATAAGACACGTTAAACAAGGCAATAACAACTACACAAAGAACAGAATAAATACGGAATTTGTACATCTCAATACCAATGGTAACAATGAGGATCTCCTAGGATACCGTCCTGTAGTCCTTTTCTCAACTGTCCAGTGGATCTCCCAGGATAACGTCCCGTAGTCCATCTATCAATATGAAGGGGGATCTATCTAGAATCTAACCCGCAGTCCCAAAGTAAAAGTACAGGGTGATCTATCAAGAATCTAACTCATATTCTCAAAGTATACAAACAAGGGGGAGCTATCGGAATCCCACATCCATAGTCCCAATGTAAATGCGCAACCACAACCAGAAGATACTCATAAATGAAGTGCAAAATGTCACACCTCTTTTTTACGGCGCTTTTAACATACTCCGGCGAAAGGGGTATATATATATAAGCGTAAAAAGAGT